>OY757910.1:59652546-59830046 GCA_963585895.1 Sepioteuthis lessoniana | reverse complement strand
GTCTATTACATTAGAGCAGAATAAAGCCTAAAATGAATTAATGTTAATTCTCCAACTCCGTGGCACCTAAAACTTGCCAGTCTTCTCTGATGATTGCATTGTTTGTAAATACGTGAAACTGGCAGTACTGTAACTACAACAGAGGAGTGAGTCTCTCTCTCTCTCTCTTTCTCTCTCTCTCACATATATATATATATATATATATATATATATATTTGTACAATACTATGATGAGTTGTTAAATGGGAAACGTGACTTTAATAACGATTACAATCAAAACAAATACAAAACTTAGATTTTCGACCGTCATTTCTTCAAAAGTCAATCGTCGGTATTTACTAATGAAGAGAATGAAGTTTACAAAAAAGGACTTTAAAATTGGAAGGAGACAAAAATCATCATTCATTGTACTCCAGATCAAGTCTATGACTCACCAAATATTTCTAATTTGTGTTTGTGTTCTCTCTGTCTACGTAGGGTCAGACGTTGTCTATTAGATTTTTATCCAACCTTCCACCGGGTTAAAGTTGACACAAGGTTATTTTATTGAGGAGGAGGGGGCTCCGCACGAATCGAAACTCATGCGTGGTTGTCACAAAAATACTTGATTTCGTCGGCATTACCCATTTTAGAGTTGCCTCAGCTGCCAAGCAATGAATTTAATCCTGCCTGGGGGGACGCCCCCATTACGACCGGGTAATTCAGCTTAATAACACCTACTTGGTGCGAACGCCGAGAAGCCCCCTCCAAAAAACTAAGGACGGAAAAAGCTCATGGTATTAATGTGTCTGTGTATTGATCTCAACAGCTCCTAGAATACGGAAGTGGTGCTTTGTCTCGTATCGGTTGCTTCAGAATGCCATGAAGACGCTATTTGATGTCGACTCCGTCCATATCATCCAAATCTTTTGTGGCCTGTTTGAGCATCATGCTGAAGAAAATAGTGAAAAGAGGATGAAACCAAGCTTCATACCATTGTTGGTTGGAAAGGGCTCCGATATGTCACTGTTGCTTATGACTTGCCACACTCGTCTTCTGGATGATCATATTCAAGAATTTCAGCTTACTCGTTTCATGATCTGCCACATTTCCTTTCTGTTCAATGTGTCGAATGCTTTCGTCATATCAACGAACCTTACATACAGCCCTCTGATTTGCTCTTGGCACTTCTGGTGCAGCCAGAGAGCCAACACCTGTTGTGCTCCTGTTGACTCTGAGTCCGCGCTCTTGATATCTGGAATATGTTCCGTGGCGACGGTAGGTACGAATCTGTTCCGCATAATGCTTGGTGCAATAGAATATTTTCAATGTTTGGACCCTAGATGCATCCAGGTTGTTTTTCTGCTGGAAGATGGTATTCGTGATGACGAGTTGATGCTCCGCGTAGAACTCTAATAGCAAACACCTGTTGTTGTTGCAGCTACCAAAACTGTGACACGACGTGCGGTTGACTACTTAATTAATATGTAGAAATTAGAATTTATGAAATATATTCTAATTAATTTTGATTTTAAAGGTTAGCAAATTTATTTAATTTTTCGGTTGTCATCAATCACAATGTTGAAACGGGTCATTTCGTAAAATATATTTTTCTAGTCCTTATCTTGAAGGTCAATGTCAAAGGGAGATTTAATTTTGCTCTACCCTAAATAAAGGTGAGTTGGGCATGGCTCATCCAGTCAGGTGAGGCTGAGAATATTTTTTGTTCAACCCCATTGCTCTAAACCTGTTCCCACTGATCAAAGCATCCAAAAAGGGTTTTCCCTATAGCTGTAAGATATAATCCTGAACTAGGATTGGCTGACCAATAGGAATATGACTCCTAATTGTCTCTTATTGGACAACCAACCAAAAACCCTTCTTAGTCCAGATATTGGTATATAAAAATGGGATAATTAAACGAATCCTCAGAGAGGATAAGAAAAAGGGACCAAGAAGAAACTCAAGACTGCCAAAGAACAATCTAGACCCGAAGTACTCTGAACAACCTTCAGACGTTACTAAATTTCAAAGTCCCAGACTTTAGAGACGTTAGTGTTACTCTAACCGCACTTCATCGTCACTCTTCCTTTTTCGATATTTTTTCTTCTGTTTGCCAGGAAAGCAAACCTCGTTTGTTTGTTATTTATTGTCTCACAAACGCGTTTCAATTAAACGATTTTTTGTTGTTCTTAAACAACGGGTTATTTCAATTCTTTGAGTTGTTAGACAATCTAACCACTCATATTACCTGACCGTCATAAGAAGATCCGGCTGAATTGTGTCAACCCCTCGCCGTAGGTCTTTCAAACACAACGAGGGCACGGAAGGATTTGACAAAGCAAACAGCTGGAAGCTAATGTGGTAGTCACGAACACAATAGCCACAACAAGTACTGTGACTAGTAATCCCACCACATTGGGCTCCGTGACTAGCATTGGACCACAATACTATTTCTCTCAAGAACTCCCTTTTTTTGGTCCACTCTGGCGTTAAAGCTGTTAAGGATTATCTTCTTATTGTCAAATGGGGTGTCCTACGGTAGACTGCGCAGATCAGAGTAAAATTTATCATTTTCTACAGGATTTGCTTGAAGAATTCGAGAGTACAAACTGAAGAGCGTAGCATATTGTTGATTACTCAATGGGAGGCGCATAGAGATGATGCAGTTGGCAAGTTTTCAAGCTTGGAAACGATGGAATTTCTGATCATGAAGCCCATGCCTAGAAGACGTACCTCTGTTGTTGATTTGCCTGATCAATAGAGGGTATATCCGGCTCCATGCTCTAGAAGGTCGCCTTCTTTTGGAAAACAGATTTCAGTGAGAGCAGAGATGTCAAAATTCAGTCTTGACAGTTCTTCTGCATTCAGATTAGAACAACATTCTGGATAATCGCTATCAGCTGAGTCTAATATTCCAGTATGTTATATTTAGTCCTTTCACACCTTTGCAGGATGGTGTGTACCTTTTTTTTTCCTTCTTGTTCAACCAGCCCATTGATCACAACCAAATAGGGGTGTAGAAAACGAGCTTTATTTAAGCCACCTTTTCTAGGCATCTTTCGATTTAGAGCAAGCAGTGCTGTCTCTAGGGAAGGCTCCTTGTCATTCAGGGTGCTGCTGAATGATGTTATTGTCTCCCGGTCACCATCAAACAACCAATATCTTGAACGACCTGCATGCAGAATTGGGACTGCGACTTCCAATGTCATCTTCTACGGGTCGCTTTCGCCCCTTTTCCATCGTTATGGGACTCGGAAATGGTTGGTGGACGTGGACGCGTCCTTCAAACATGCGCAGTGGAGTTTTTGGTGAAGTTCAGTATGTACTGAACTGGCCCTTTACACTCGGGTTTCTGTCTTACAAGACTAAGGTAAGATTACTGAATTCTACAAGACGTGTCCATAGATGCAGGGTTAGAATACTATGTGTTTGTCTTGCATGCTTTTTCACTAAGACTACGTTTATGACACTAAAATATATTTGGTAGTGAGGCTACAGTTCGAGAGTTTTGGGTTTCTGGAGTGATCCTTTTGTCACCATTTCTCCCGGGTCTCTTCTGGTCTGGGGTGGTTTTACCTGCCAGGGTTCCACCAATAGTTTGAATAGTCTCAGTAAAAAGATATATAAATTAATATTGACCGTCGAAGCAAATAGATTGAAGTCAGATATATAAGATCTATTATTTTTCTCTTTTGAGTGTTTTTCACACCAGCGCTAGCTGATGAATTTTCACTGGTATCTGAGTTATAGCAAGTCTCCTTGAGTCTCTAGGACTTTTTTCAATATTCCGGCCGATCTCAATGCTTTAGTTTTTATGGTCTCTACTTGTTCTCTTATATTGGCGCCTGAACCGAGCGCGCTAATTACAGTTGTTATCAGCGTCACTTTCATGTTCCATAGTTTCTTTCCGTTCTCTAGCAGATCTAGGTACTTATCTCTCTTTTTTTTTCTTTTTTTTTTTTGTTGCTTTCTTTCATTTTGACTCTGTGGTCAGCTGGAACGGCAAAGTTCACTATTTGGTAGGTTCTCCTTTTTTTTTTTTTTTTTTTTTTGGTTACTATCACGAGGTCTGGTCGTCTGGCCGAGACAAGATGATCCGTTTGTATCACAAAACCCAAGAAAATTTTGTGCTTCTCATTTTCTAGGATGGATTCCGGGTTGTGCATTAACCATTTGTTCGTATGGTCAAATTTAAACTTCTTACACAATTTCCAGTGGATCAACTTCCTTACCCAGTCGTTTCTATTTTTATACTCTTTTGTACTAATTTTATTGCATTCGCTAAATATGTGATTGATCTGCTATTTAGTTCCGTCTTGTCAATTCTTGAATTAACCTACTTAGTCCTTATGGCGTTGTTTTGTGCTGCTATCAGAAGAGATTCAATTTCTTTCTTAAGGTTTCCTTTTCTTAGCCATTTCCAAGTTTTTCCTCTTGAGAGATTTCACTTTTTGTCGCTTGAAATGTCCATACAGTTGCTTTTCTTCCCATTTTTGTTTTCTAGTTATTTTTGTTTATCATTATTCTTATAAATTATGCTTAATTATTTAAATGATAAAATAAATGAATAAACAGTAGAAATGTACGGTAAAAATTGTACGTCAAAATTTGAGACACCACTCTTACAAACTTAAAAAATTAACATTAATAAAATAAAAATAAAAACTAGGTAAATGTAAACATATATAACTGTTGCGAAATAACTTCTATGCAAATTTGAAAGAAAAACAAGAGAAAAACGCAGATAGAGATATACAATTGCAGAGTATATCTTTCAATACAATCTTAAAAGATAAAATTAAATAAATACATATATAAAATGAAAATAAACAAATAAATAAATGAACGTTGACAATCCAAGTAAACGGGCGTCTTTTCATCGCTCAAGACAGCAAATGAAGAAAGTGATGATTAGTTATTTATTCATCTATTTATTCACGAATACTTGTATCTTATTCTGTTTGTCTATTAAATTCTATTTTGGTTATGCATGTTTGAATTATGCTCAGGTTTACGTTGGCTATTTATTTATTTACAATTTTGTGAGAAATTGCTTTATTTAAAAGTAATTTTGAAAAAGATTGTCTGCATCTTATTTAACTTATTTGTAGATTTGGCAAGGGAGTACAGCTTTTCTTTTATATATATATATATATATATAGAGAGAGAGAGATAGTTTAAATAAAAAAAACGATAGTAATTAACAAAACAGCTAAAAATCATCACGGACAATAAACTACAGAAGAACATCCACAAACATTAGACCAAATGTCAACTAGAGTCAACCAAAACAATCCATAAATGTTCCTCTATTAAAAATATTCAACTTAGCAACTCAATGGTTTGACGAAAAATGAAATGTCTGAAACACATATCACACAAATATATACGTATACGGAATAATAATGATAATTATAGTAATAATAATAATAATAATGATAATAATAATAATAATAAATACCAAATTTGAAATCGTTTATAGACCTCATATATATAACGTCAGTCATGCAACCTAATATTACCATGGAGTAATGAAAAATTTCGTTGTTATAGTAAAATAAAACATATATACGTGTTTTTTTTCTCGGGTACTAACTGGTTATGATACTCTATTCAATCTCACTCCAATTATATACTTTCGCATTTCTGCATCACTCCGTCTTCTTTCTTTGCTTTTTATTTTTTTATTTTCTTTTCCTCTCGTGTGATGTAATGGTTAGCAAGCTAGACTTGTAAATATTTACTTTGAGTTCGAGTCTCACTAAGCGCCCATATATATTTACGCAACCACTTTGCTTCAGACTGGATTTTACACAATTTTTAAAGCAAAGTAAAGCTTATCTGAATTCAGAATTGTCCTTGTCATAGACTGGTTGCTTTACCGAAGCTACAGAACCCAGTCTCTCCTATTTCCCTATAGTTTGGAGGAGAGCAGATGGATTCATGCCTTCCTCACTGGAATTAAAGCTAAGTGAAACACCAACAGTATTTTTCAGTATATGAACTCAGGTCACCGATTCCATTTCCTACGACGATAAGCGTTACGCTAACCTTGCCTCTATATATCTGATCGTATGCTACAGCTAAGCAAAGCTTAGAAAATGACGGCATGGAATTTAGAAAACATAGGGTATATTCTCTAATGTAATTTTGCGATACTGATCGACAAGATTTTTAAGAAATATTTCCTCCTCCTCCTCCTCTTTCTGCAGAAGATTGTAATGACTTTTGGTTCTCATCCAGGATCACCCAAACGGAAAACAATTTCGGACACAACGACAGACGATCATTTAGACTCTAGAAAAATGAGTGAAGCAGACGACACATCTGAATTGAAAGGCAAAAATTTTGTATCAATTGATTATGCTCTGTGCAAATTTCATTGGCAAAATACACTTTCAATCGACATCCATCAAGTCTTATTAATTCCGTCTTACAGCAAGGTAAGCAAGTTTTAAAAAATTTTTTTTAACCTACACATAACACAAATTGTCTAATTGTTTACCAGCATTATAAATCTTGCGCGATGGCAGCAGAGAAAATGAACAGTGTGTTTCAGAAAAAGATGATATCATTTTTTAATCTGATAATTTGACCACTTATGTTTATATGATCTCAAATTTCAACAGTATGTATAGAAACAACTCGAAATTTAATGTTTAAATGTCTTTTCCTTTTCAGTGAATAACATTTCTATACTGGAAAAAAAGATAAAGATTAAATAGAAATTTGAATTATTTCTACACATGTTAGCATTTGAGATCGTTGGAATGGGAATTGGTCAAGTTATTAGATTAAAAATGATATCATCTTTTCCCAAACAACGTGTACATCTCAGATGATATCATTTTTTAAAACACACCACCGTTATAGATTATACATCAAATTTCTACTTAATAATTTGGTAATGAATGAAGGACATTTTGAAAATAATGTCTCATGTATTTACAAAGAAGCTACAACGAATAACGGGAACAGAATACCGATTCCACCTTGAGGCTCCAGATCTGGAGATCAAGAGAGTGTGGAGTATCCCTTTATTGCCTTTACTCTCAAGTCCACTCTGACCTTGAGGGGTAATATCTGTTTGGGTCCAATCTATAAATTTAATAGATCTGTTCAAAAATTATTCGTATTCGATAAGATGATAGAAAAAAAACAAAACAAACGTAAATACGTCACAAAAATGTAAAAAGGAACGTTCAATGAACGGAGTTCCCTAAAATAAACCTAGACTAGTTGACATGTCATTAAAATCAATTGCAATGTCAACAATAAGACGGTTTTGGAAACTAGTCCCCACTACCGTAATGCTGCCCTCGCAAAAAAAAATCTGCAACAGCGAAAGCGGCCCACTTTTTCACGGCAGTGGTGTCGGCGTCATTGTCCGGAAAATGTAGTTAATCTTTTATCGGCGCGGATGAGCTAATCATGGAATTCGTGGATTGATATATATTAGCAGACTGAGATTGTTAGATGTAAACAGATTGTGATTAAGAGATATTAACAGATTAAGATGTAAACCGACTTCGTAACATAGATATGAACAGAATGAGATCGATGAATAGAGGGATAGGAACATTATCAAATAAACAGATATTCTCCAGATTGAGACAGACAGAAATGAACAGAATGAGTTGGATAGATATTTAGATATGACCAGAATGAGATAAATAGATATTAACAGACAGAAATAGATAGGAATGAATAGATCGAGATAGATAGTTTTTAGCCTGAATACTAATTACTCTGTATCTCAACTAGTATAAAATAACAACATTGCAGGTGAGACTGTGACCTGTCACTCAACTGTCACTACTGTTGAAATGCATTACCGACAACTATATTATATTCACTTCCTAAATGTCGATGAATTTCAGTGGATTCAATTTTTCCTGCACAGAAGAACTCAAGAATGTACCTCTGCTTTCATACCAGACGTCGTTTTGTTATACTGCCGCTCAGATGCTAACATGACCAGAAGTTTTTCAGTATTCATGTTACCAAAAATCAATAAGTTACTCTTTACCGGAAGTTAAGACGATAAGTCGGTTTTAATATCCAAGTCTTGTCACAAAAGTGCAAACCTTTTATGCCATTTAGAACTGAACTGATATCATTGAGATTCTATATTCACTATTTCCGTCTATATTTTATTGCAAGGAAATTTTGCTGTTTGCTAGGTCCTACAGGCGGCTTGTTGGCTTCGAGACAGGCTCGCTATACTCAAACCTTTGGCAACTTTGCTAAGGGCTCACTGTGTTTGCAACCTCACAATACAGTATTTGAAATATCGTCATATAATCTAATAGGCATTGTATTCTCACAAAATATAGTATGCCACGCCTGGTATTAACTTTTGCCTAAAAAAAGTAATTGCTTTTTTGTTCTATATTTTCTAATTTCAAGGATCAGTGAAAAAGGATAGATACCATGGGTTTGACTTACCGAGGCTTGTTCGTTTGGTTTGCATCTGTAACTCATTATTCATGTTTTAATTTAAAGCACTTTGATTTAACACCTTGCGTATTACCTTCCGTCAACACATTAACTATTAGATTATTACAGATTCGTATTATGTATTGCGCTAAACATATTATTATAACCTTTATCTATTATCTTTCACCTTTTACCTGGTATCTAACACCTTTTAAACATCGCTCTTTATCTTTTACTTGTTCAATTATCAATTCACTGTAAGAGAAAAAAACCCCAGAATAAATCGTTTTATATATTCATAGATTTAACGTTTTTAATAACATTTTAAAAACTGCAGACGTCAGTAAGACATCCTTTGTGCTGAAAGTCAGTTCCAAAGTAGCTTTTCATTTGCATATTATTTCGATCAATGGAGTATTCACGTAATTATAAGGGTGAATAAAATCTTTAGCCATATTTTGGTTCATGTAAGTTTGCGGCACGTATATTACGTGACCGATCCAGTTCAAATTATGAAGGGTAGCCTACTTGGTAGTATCGTGGTAGTTGACACGCTGATACGTCGTGCATTGCTTTAGTCGGTGTGTGATTTGAAAGTCGCATAGCATTAAAAGTGCAATGTAGCCTAATTCAGGAACTTATGCGTTATGAGTTCAAACTGGGTCATAACGTCATAGAAACAACCAAAAAGTTTGTTGTGCGAAAGGTGAAGTTGTAGTTGATCACACTGTACAAACCAGAAATTTCACTCGTGTCGCAAAAACGTCTATTAACAAACAAGGTCAGCTAGGCGCGTAAAACCGTCGATTCTGAGGCCGTGCTCCAAAGCTATTGAGGCAAATCCGTTGAGCAGCACTCAAAGAGTATCAGGAGAGCTCAGAATCTGACAGTCTCCTGGGGTGGTGAAGACCTCGGCAAAAGCATTCTGAACAGCCAAATTGTGCCTCATATTACCAAAATATTGCGAAACGTTTGATTCATCGAAGTATAAGTGTTGGCAGTATTCCATTTCATAAAGAAAAAAAAACTATTACAGAACAGAGTATACATGAAAAATTAATTCAGGTCACGAGTTTCTGTAATTGGCTCAAGTTTAGTATTTTAAGATAAAATTGCGTCATAAGATATTTAACGCCATTGGAAAGCAAAATAAATAAATAAATAAAACGACCCCATAGAGATTTATCTCTGAGCTAATATAACATTTTCAATTCCAATACAGAATGTTGATATTTTTCTGTTCGTGTTGTAAATTATATATAACTATGATAATTCCTTTGATAAATGATGGACATGAAATTAAACTGCATCTGATGGTGAGGTTCATGTTCTGGGGCTTTGTAGATTATGGAATACTCCTTTATTACTCCAGCCCAGTCGGCTGGGGCTGTAGAATACATCGCTTGCATCTCTGCAGAGGGGTAAAAACCCTCTGTAATGAGTGTCCTGGATAAGATACTAAATCATCTGATGGTGAGGCTTCAGCCCTGGAGCTTTGGGGAATGTGCCATTGCTCCCAGGTCCACTCTGATCCGTAGTGGCAGCGCCTGATAGGGTCCCATCTTTGGGTCAAGCAGGACTGTTTGACATTTTAACGGTGTACAAACAAATGATTGATGTTTGAATTGTTTGTGATATATAATAAAACTTGGAACCATTTCACTGTGTGTAAACGAATGGGTAATGTTGAATTATTAGTATTTGTTGGAAATACTTTGAACATTTGACTGCGTGCAAATGAATGAATAATGTTGAATAGAATAATTAATGCAAAATAGCAATAATTGAAACCATTTAACTGTGTAGAGACAATAAAAATTACTGTGTAGAAACAAATTAGTTCTAACTTATTTACAAATGAAATTACCAACAAACTATTCACTTACAAATCATATATATATATCCATTTAAATGTGTGCAAATAAATAACCAATGTTAAATTGTTACTAGTATATTGCTATACTTGAAACCATTTAACTTTGTGCCAACAAATGATTAATAGTGAATAGTATTATTCGTATTAGATAGAAATACTTGAAACCATTTAACTTTGTGCAAAAAAACCCAAAAAAACGCTCAGGCTCGTTTAAAAACGTTATCAACAAAATGTGTTTATAAATCATGTGTATTTAATATATATGTATAAATATGATTTGGCATTAAATAACCTACACTGATTGGTATGCCATAGAATCCACCCAAACCAACCAAACTAAACCTTCACTACTTTGATTCAGAGAGGTAGTACCAGATAGGGTCCCGTCTATCGGTTAAATAGATCTGTTTAAGAATTTTTAGTATTAGATAGGAATACGCGAAACAATATAACTGTGTGCAAATTATTTGTATCAAATAAGAATACTTGATATCATATGACTGTGTGCAAACAATAATTATCATAGTCAAATATAAAACTGATAAAAAAGAATAGATGGTTGCAATGAAACTATGAAAATATAATTCTGATTATAAACAAACATTTGCAAATGAATCAAATTTCAGCCATAACTAACCCATAAGAGGTTTACATGTCGTTAAACAAATAAACCAAACTACTGCAGAAAAAGATATACCAATAATGTTTTTTTTAATATTATCTTATGAAGTTGCTATTGTTCTGTGTTGAAAAAATGATTGGAGATTGTAGAATACTCTCAAATCCACTTTGACTCGGAATAGTATCACCTGTTTTGCTCTCGTCTTTGGTTCAAATAGATTTATTTGAAAATTCTTCATATTAGACAGGAATTATAATTATTAATAATTGTTACTTGAAAATATAATTATTTACTCAGGATTATTATTAGTGACTTGAAACCATGTAACTGTGTGCAAGCAAATGATTATCATCAGATCGAAATAATTACAAGAAACCATATAATTATTAGCATTAGACAGGAATGCTTAAAACCATACAATTGGGTGAATCTAATTTTCATAAGATAGGAACACTTGATATTTTGTAACTTTAGGCAAAAAAAAAATTCTTATGAAACAACGATACAAAACATGTAAATATAAATGTACAATGAGCATAACTTTATAACTAGTAAGTATAAAATACCCTTAGATAGGTTGACGTATCGTTAAAATCAATCACTCATGAATTATAGAAATCTTTACACATAGACCGGCACTTTATTTATCTCTTGTTCGCTCTTTTCCTCTTTTTTTATTCTTGTTTCCCCTCTTACTCTATCTTTCTACGCTTCAATCTTCATTCTCTCAACTACTTTGTCTTCTTTCTGCCTTTTTCAAAGAGAAAGGAAATCATAGACAAACACACATTCCACTGGATATTTCTTTGTAATGGCGTAAAATACGTAAGTTTGGACTAAAGATATATTATTTTCGGTCTTCCCATCTCGAATATAGAGAGGTAGGTGACCAGAAAAAATTAATTTATATAGTTATTGTGTGTAATACTCACCCCTGACTTTTGGGTTGAGAAATAGTGCATCTTATACACAAATAATGATGGTATAAATTTCGAGAACTATGTATCTGTATGTTTCTTTTTCATCCAACTTATTCTCTGTTTGCTTTCTTTTTTATATTCTTTCTTTTCAGTATATAAGGCTCAAGGAAGAGATATTAATTTCCTTTTTTCATTTTGTCTTCTATTTGCTCTTGTAATGTCTAATGTTGCCATAAGAACAGAATTTCTTACCCCTATTTAGCAAGACCAAGTTGTAAGATCCCCTCCTCTCTTATCTCATGTATATATATCTTTGTGACTTAAATTTCTTTGACCGATTTTTTCCAGCTCCAAGTTTCTTGAAGTATATCCTACATGAGGAACGTATGTGCTTTCTCAAATGACTACTCAGCATTGATGATAATGAAGTTCTTTACTAAAAGAAGCTTAATGTTACACAAAGACAAAATTATGATGTGATTTTTTTTATATTAATGGTAATGATCCCCAGGGAAGTTTGACCACAGACCCCATCATACATAGCTTAAGGAAGAGAGACACATTTTCCGTCGTAAGGTCAGAGGAAAGAGACAGAAGGACAAATTTGGTTTTTCGTAAGTAGGGACGAATTAAGAAGGAACTAATTAAAAGGACTAGTTGGTTCTGATAAACTGCTCCCCCAACTCCTAAAAGAAAACAAATTATATATTTTTTCTTTATCATTAATAATAATACCAAATGATATATGCACACTTACCTAATCCTGGCCAAAAGACCAGACCTAGTGATGATTAACAAAAATGATAAAGAGAATCTGCTGAATAGTAGATTTTGTCGTCCCAATGGACCACAGAGTAAAAATTAAAGAAAACGAAAATAGACTAGTACTTTGACCTTGCCAGAGAACTAAAAAAGACATAAAACATGAAAATGACGGTGATACCATTTATAACTAGTGCGCTTGGAACGCTTGGCAAAGGCTTGGTAAGGGGATTGGAAAAATTGGAAATCGGAGGTCGAACCGAGACATTCCAAACTACAGCATTGTTAAGGTCGATCAGAATACTGAGAAGAGTCTTTTTGAGACTTGAGAAGACTTTCTTTTACTCTGACTCAAGGGAAAGACCATCAGCTAACGTTGGTATGAAAACTCTCAATGAGTAGTAGTAATAATGATAAGACATATATGTGTAAATTTTGATAAATTAGTGTTAAAGAAAAGAATCAATGATAAAATAATTATATATCTAAAAAAAAAACTTGAGGCCCCAAGATGGATGTGGCCTTAAGTTAGAGATTATTTAGCTTATTGGTTAGTCCAGCACTGATTTGGAGGCCGTAGGAAAATGACAAGCTAACCCTTACTCCATGGCTATCCTTAGATAAAATTAGTCCAAGAAAATCCTAGAATTCGAATGTTTATATGAAATACTAACCAGCAACACTTGCTTATATTCTTAGGAGGTCAGAACAAGGGGGTCAAAGAGGTCAGGTCAGTTAATCTGAATTGACCAAGGGTATATTTGTCATCAGCTAGAGAAAGTCAGTTTATTAGTCAAGTGATGAATTCGCAACACCATGTAGGTATTTTGATCATCCATTATAGTCGATAAGATAAAGGGATATATTCCACATACTTTCGACAGGTTTACAGCCAAATGACAGTTTCGAGAAAGCGCCTGCCAGTCACACTGTCGGTAGAGGGGAAAACGCGGTGCCTTCAATAAGTTTCCAGACTTTTTTTGTACAGACATTTAAAATTGTTGCAGACTCTTGAAAATTTAGTATGTTATTGCTATACATCTTATGAGATGACTGACCAATTTTTAAGATTTCAACTTCAAAGGAACAGCTACAGCAGCAATTGGAATACACCCTACTAAAGCCTGATTGTCACAGCTGGTGAATTTCAAAAGTGCAATCTGGACTTGAGGAAGAACAATATGCAATAAAATTCTGTTTTAAACTTGGAAAAAATGCCACAGCAACGTATGGAATGCTTCAGACTGCTTTTGGAGCATCTTGCATGAATCGAGCATCAGTTTTTGAGTGGCATAAGAGATTCAAGGAAGGCAGGGAGTCTGTGAGGGATGAGGAGAGGTGTGGGAGGAGTAAGGAAGTCAATACACCAGAGTTGATTGCCTAAAGGGTCAGGGTTACTATGTTGAGGTTTTAAGGGAGTTCAGGAAGAGATTCCGTCGGAAGAAGCTAGCACTCTTCAAATCGGGTCAGTGGCATTTCCACCAGGACAATGCACCAGTCCACAATTCCATCCTTGTCACAGACTATTTTATTTGACCAAGATGGGCCTCAACACAGTTCGTCACCCTCCCTATAGTCCAGACCTTGCTCCCTGTGACTTTTGGTTATTCCCAAAGCTCAGAGGCTGTCGTTATGAGTCAATTGAGGACATGGAAGAGGCTGCGACGAAGGTCATTGACACGCTCACACAAGAGGACTTCCATGGGGCCTTCCAGAAGTTGTTGGAACGGTACAACAAGTGTATTGCAGCCGGAGGAGATTACTTCGAAGGGGACTAGAGTTTCATGTGTGTACTATCAATAAAAGTGCCCATACGAAAAAAGTCTGGAAACTTAATTAATGATCCTCGTATTTGATCGATTGTTTGTTTGATTTTAACGGCATGTCAAATTTTGTACGTTCATATTTACATTTTTTGTGTATTTGTTTCTTAAGAGTTTTTTTCTGCTCACGGTCCTGTCGAATACGAATAATTTTTAAACAGATTTGTTTAATCAATAGAAGGAAAATTAAATGGTAATATCACTCTGTATCAGAGTACACCTAGAAGTAATGCGACTCCACACTTTCCGGAACTGGATTCTCACCATCAGATGCAGTTTAATGCAATACCCAGGACACTTTTTTATTTATTTTATTTTATTTATTTATTATTTTTGGGGAGGAGCTTACCTATCTGTATAGGATGTAGTCGGTGCATTCTAAGCCTCGCTGATAGAGTGAGGTTTAGAATACGTCGACTGCATCCTATCTTGTCATCTATGATGGACTTCGTCTTAGTTGACAGGATAATGAGATAGATTCCCATATATTAGTTTTCCTTACAGCATAATGAGAGAATTTTGATAGTTCCGCGGGAACACAAGTCAGTCAGATGGGAGTGTTGTCAGGAGAGTGTATAAGGGTTGCAGTTGTCGTCTCACCGAGTGTCTAGGGAATCGTCACAAATTTCAGGGTGTTTCGACAGAATCGGCAACAGACTCATGTGTAGACATAGTGAGGTTAAAACATTTAAACAGAAGACTAGTGTCAAGTAAAGCTTGGAACGGAAAGTAACACTGATAAAGTTGTGATAAAATGAAGATCCTCACACTTGAAGAAGACAAGCCTTTATCAGAACGTACCGTGGCGAGAAAGGGTCGAAACAATTTAGCAACACGTACAGGACGATGATAACCACACCACCAGAAGAATTGACTGATCATGACGTATTCCTTTAGAACAATGGCCATAGTCCAATCGATTAGTTCAGGTTAATTGATCAGAACTTCAGTTCCTTTTCCAACCGATAAACTAGAGGAAATGTCAAAACAACTGAGATATTTCTCACCAACAATGGTGAATAAAACGACACTCGCTATAGTTAGATATCAATTTGGCTTCTTCATCTACTTTTTTTTTTTCGAAATCCCGGAAACCGTCAACATTAATTTATTGTATCACATGACTAGTAGCGGCTCCGGAAGTTTTTAACTGTGACCCGAGAATTCTGAGACACAAGATTGGTGGAGCGATCCTCAACTCAACTGTCACTCTTAATCTGATAAAAAAAAAACCCCACTGAAAATGCGTGACTGTTCCAGACAATCAACTGAGTGCTCATTCCTTTCTCACAGTTGGAACAGCCGGAGACTGAACGCTAACCTGTCACCTGTCTATCACGCCTACTGCTGTGGCTGTTGTTGATGACGAGGCCATTACATACAAGTGCGTTTGAATGTGAGCGTCTATAGAACGTTAGTATTGCTAATGTAATTTACATATCTACGTATTTCACGATAGATATATTGACATGGGCTTAAAATCAATCAAGAGTTAATATCTAAAAATCGCGTTAATTGTACTTTTATATTTACAGTTGTGTAATTGTTTCCCAAGAGTTTTTTTCTTACGGTTATGTGATATCAAGTATTCCTATTATAAACAGGTTTACTTGACCAAGTCAGTAGACTTGGAGTTATGGCTATGAAGAGGTACTCCACATAGCCTAGATATCTGGAAATGGCGTCTCACCATCAGAAACCGTTTATTGTCATAACAAGCGTATTTCGCACTACAAGTGACATGTAGGAATAAAGATGGATTGGATTATTCGTTCATGTAAGTGTTTGAATACACATGATCTGTCTGTATATGAGAGAGGGTAAAACTACCCATAGTCTGTTTACAGGGCGGTACAGAAAGGATATCAATAGCCCTCTAACTGTTTCCAAACGTTAATTCTCTTCGAAATAATCTCCTTGGCATTCAACACATTCCAGTGAATTTTTCATTAATCAAAGTACCTCTGAAACTTCCGATTGGGTGTAAAACTGCACCGTCATATCTCTTTTAATGTCCTTTACATCGTCAAATTTTACATAGATTAATTTTCTCGCCACACGACAAAAATGTTGCTCTCTAGTCGTCTATACATTAAAACTTTATTATCTAATTTGTAGTGGGTGTATTAAATTATTATGCATGTTTCATATGGAATAATACTATAGAATCATTGAACAAGAAAATTTTAATGCTCTTTTCATCATTAGATTATGAACTTATTTATGCCCTTATTTGTGCGAGTGTAGATCTGTGTTTGAGTGTAATGTAAGCATACATATACAAATCTTGTGTATATATATATATATATATATATATAAGAATGATTCTGATGACGTAATTCCAATATGAAAATATGTCAATGTTACTCGCTTCTTTTCATATCGTCGGATTTAAGTCCAAATCTTATATATAAAGGGTGCGATGGATATACTGTTGTCTAATTTACGCAAAAACAAAAATAACATTGACATCTCGCTTTCCCAGATACATTTAGCAAAATTACATGAAAATATCTTGAAATACTATAGATTTAGATTTATTCAAAGAAATTACCATTGGGTTTAACCTCATGACGACTTCAGAATCTGCAAGCTTTTCTGACGGTCTCTTTGTTTAAATTGGTAAATGCTGCCGTAATCCTTTCTTCCAGTTGATCTTTGGTGTTGCACGGAGTTTTATTGGTCTCTCGCTTAACTGTGCAGTACTCACAATAATCAAAAGGATTGTAATCTGAGAAGTTAGAAGGCCAGGTGTTAGGGGTGAGGTGATCGCAGAAATTTTCTCACTGCCAACATTGAGTTCTCCTGCTTGTTTGGCAAGGCCCAGATTCCTTTTGCCAGATACAGGGTCTTGCAGCAGCCACGCTCTCGATTCAGATCTGACATTATATGGGAGGATGAATTGAGGCATAACGTCACTATCACTAGTGATCACCCCTGACACCATAATGTGGACTTGGTGTTTAGTTTTCTGCACGATGAATATGAATCTGTCCACAGATTGACGCTCAAACACTCTGAAATCTTTGTATTGGCGTTTCCGGCGTGAATGTCATGCAGTACCGCATGGTATTTCCAAATTTTTACAGGAATGAATTGGGTCATGGTGTTACTTTCCTCATAGACAGTGCCCAACTGAATGTAGTTTGCTGCACAGTAGACAAAATATGAAACAAAGAGCGTGCTCGAAATTGATTATTTAAGAGGGCAACAACTTAACCATCGGACCCTCTTTGTGTGTGTGTATATATATATATATATAAGAAATGTCTAGGTTTATGTAAACGCTTATGTTGATTTATGTATGTATTCCAGAGTGTGTTAGTTTATTAATGTATTGGGGTGGGTGTGTGAAAGTTTTCAACGGAAAACCCGTGTTTTAAAGAGACCACTGGGAGCTTTTGCACACATCTAATTATTGGGTATTTGTACGCTTATGATGTATGGTCATGTTTTCTCTGTATGCATTTGTTTCTGTGTTCATTTCGCAGAGTGAACCTCTGTTCCCATAACCTTGGCTTGTAAAGTACACCATCGCCGCCATTTTGTCTGTGTGACAGTTTACATCAATCAGGTGACTTTGTGAAGTTTTTGCCAAAAGGCAGGCTTTCACGTGAGCAAAAATTATTATAATAAAATAAAATAGATTAGAAAAAATGATAATGGAAAAATTGATTTAAAGGGAAAATAAACAACAGCAGAGTTCGGTTTGATTAAACTGACATGTCCGCCATATCGCCCTTCATTTGAATTGGATATCTCGTTCGCGCTAGTGAGAATCACGTGATTCTTTTTTTTTTATCTTAGGAAAGAAAAGTAGTGGGAGAAATTTCAACTACAAAATTGTACAGGAAAAATTGAATAAAATATATATTGGCTACTAAAGAAATAATATTTAATAATTTCAACCTTCAGATGTAAATTTCCTCTCCCCCACTCTTATTTTGAATAAGAACATCGCAACATTTTCTTCTCGCTGCGATTCTTTCATGAACCAGAGAAAGTTAACTGAATATTGAAAATTTTTTCCCTCGAGTTGCTTTCTTTCTTCTAATTAAGTTGAACATTTGGTCATGACATTAAGTGGTGGGGCCAATTTTTGAATCTACTACAACAGTATTAATTAATATTTTCTGATACATGACCTGAAAATCTTTTAAAAATCTCAAGAAAATAAGAAATAAATGGCAATAGGCAAAGAAATTATTGTATGTATTTACCCAACCCCTCCGCTACGAGGAGAATGATGCACAAGCTTAATTTCTTGGCAGAGTATAGCTGGTTTGAGTGTAGAGTTTTCCTTCTCGACTGGTCGCGTAACCAAGGCTAACGAACCAAGTCTGCTCTACTATTTACACACCTATGGGTAAATAGTAGGTACCAGGGTAAATAGTAAGTTAGATGTTTACACGTAACCAAAACCCTCTCAGAAGGTACCGCGGGTAGTATTAAAGAGCTAGTCTTGCAGACCAGTTAGAGAGATCGATTCTCATTGGATGCCCCATGTTTCTGGCTTTGTGCTGAGTAAATGATTATCGTAATCTAGAAAAGATAGCATATTATAGTGATGTATTTCTTAACATAGCAATTCACTTAAAACTTAGAGAATAAAGCAATTTCCAGTTCAGTTTTTATCTTCATTTTATCATTTAATCATAAAAATTCTTAATAAAAAATGATTACAATGAAGTACTAATTAAGATCTCAAATCTTCCCGAATAAAATCATCAGTGTCATCATGTATGTTTTTACCCAACCTCTCCGCTACGGATAGGATGTGACACAAGCTGATTAAACTTGGTTTGAATTCAGCGTTTTCCTTCTTCTAGACTGGCTGCGTAACCAAGGCTAAAGAACCCATTCTGCTCTATTACTTACCCATAGCTAGCGAGGATGGGTGAGAGAACAGGTGGATTCACGTCTTTCTTAAGGGCATTAACACTGAATAAAATGCAAGCAACCTTGTCTAGAATTTGAATTTTCTACGATGATAATCTCATCAATCGTACCTCAACGACACCCAGTCGAAGTATACTTATTCATGGGTGATAATATATACGTGTGTGTGATCGATTGATTGATTGAAATGTCATGTCGACCAATCTGAGGATATCTTATTACTAGAAGTTAGGGAATCGTATTCATTAAACATTCATATTATATTTTTATTTTTGTATAGTTGTTTCTTTAGAGTTTTCTTTTGTACAGGGCCCCATCGAATACTCATAATTTTTAAACAGATCTAATCAACCCCTAGAAAGAATAGGCACTACCACTCCGGGTTAGAATGAATCTGGGTTTAATGGCAAATCTCCTGAACTAGAGCTTCACTAACAGATGCAGTTTAGTGTCATATCAAGAGTAAGTAAAAAGTTAAGTCGGTGATCTTAGTCGAGGGTGACCCGAAGGCTTTTCTTTTTAATAGCTACTACATCGAAGTATGGGGCGGGCGCTACTTCATTCCCTGGATTGTTCCACTTTACCATTGATCCTTACCTTATAATACTGGGTGTTAAGCGAGGCGGCATCAAGTACCATTTTTTGAGTCTTTGGTATGATTCGACCTGGGATTGAACCCCGGGGACAGTGTGTGTTCACGCTCAGCAGGCTTACTGTTGGCATATTTAAAGCCCCGCCGAGAGTGTGCGTGTGTGTGTGTGTGTGTGTGTGTGTGTGTGTGTGTGTGTGTGTGCGAGAGAGCATAATTTTTTTTATTATTATGTAAAATGAATAAAAGCGCCTTCTTAATTTGCCAGTCAATTTTTTTCTGGTCTTCTGACAGGGAAGTATAGTTGATTCAAGTAAGTTTATAATTGTTCTAACTTTTATTTCTATGGCTTTTGATAATTATTTAATCAAGAACAAGACACAGAGCTATTAATTGAATTGTTTTCAGGTCAGCTGTTCTCGTTGCGATTTTGAATTTACTTTATTACTCGGATAAATTAAAAGTAGAGCAATATTTTGATAGGCTCTCGATCATATGGAAGTCGGACCTAACAGATAAAATGAAACGCAGTTTCTTCCAGGCAGCGGTTGTGTCGATACTGCTATATGGATGCACCACATGGACGCTTACAAAACGGCTGGAGAGGAGGCTGGACGGAAATTACACAAGAATGTTGAGAGCAGTATTAAACAAGTCCTGGCGACAACACCCCACGAGACTCCAACTATACGGACACTTGCCCCCCATCACAAAAACTATACAAGTTCGACGAACCAGACACGCAGGACACTGCTGGAGAAGCAAGGACGAGCTCATAAGCGATGTACTCCTGTGGACCCCCACTCATGGATGTGCAAGAGTGGGACGACCAGCACGAACTTACATACAGCAGCTATGTGAGGACACGGGTTGTAATCCTGAAGACCTGCCGGAGGCGATGAATGATAGGGAGAAATGGCGAGAGACGGTCAGGGATATCCGCGCAGGCGGCGCGACATGATGATGATGATATCACGTGACCGAAGCCGTTCAACCTGTGAAAAGTATCCGCCGAAGTTGTTTGTATTGTGTCGTAGTACATTACTTCATTCTGTGTAATTTGAAAGTCGCAAAGATGAACGTGAAACGTAGTCTAGTTCGGTAACTTATGCTTTACGAGTTCGAACTGGACATAACGTTACGGAAGCAACCAAAAACATTTATTATGTTAAAGCTGAAGGCGCAGTTGATCATAGTAATTAGATGGTTCAAGAAATTTTGTACGGGATGCAAGAACCTCGACGATCAGACAGGGTCACGTTGACCTAAAACCATGGATTCTGAGGCTGTGCTCCAAGCCATAGAAGCTATTAACACTGACTGTATCAATCGAATCTGGCATTTTACAGTCCAGTGTGGTTCATCACCTTCATGACCTCGGCAAAAGAATTCGGAGCTGCCGAATTGTGCATCAAAATATTGCAAAACATTTGTCACATTCTAGTTGTTAAAAATATCAGGCAAACTGTCTATTGAAACCAGCTGCTGATGCCAAACATATTGTAATTTTCATGATCATCATTTTCCGAAGCTCTTGAACAACCTTCTTTTGTTTATTTTGATTATTTGCTACCAGCATATCGCCTATAGATCCCAACGTGCCGTCGCTTATTGTTAACATTGAACATTTCAATTTGAGGACAACAAATTCACAAGAAACAAATTTGACCTATTCCAGCAAAGTTCAACCAAGCACAATGAAAACAGAAAGGCTACTTGAAACGGTTGATATTTGATTTTCACCTGACTCAGTCCTCAAAATCGATCTAATAGAATCAATAATTGCTGTCTCAAGTCCTGTGATGAAATGTAACTTTTCCTTGAACTATTCGCATTCGTGTCTTTTGTTTTGAGAATATCGGATTCAGTAATCTTTGTTGAGTCTTGTTCAAATTGAAAATAAAAAAATACACTAACCTTCAAAATTAGAGAACCAAAGTTTAGAAATAAAAATATTCGCGATAAAAATTGTCGTAAATATTCCGAAAAACTTATTCTATCCTGTAGTAAATTTGGCGGAGAAAAAAGAACTTAAGATAAAGAAAATTTAAAAACAAAAGCTGTCAATTGCCAAAAAATGTCCAGCGTCCACTATCGAGAACAATCATCATCATCATCAAGGCATGCTGAAAGCAAAGATTCCTTTGACGCTCAACCGGCTATCAGTCTTAATAGGTTTACTCGACGGAACCCGGTGGACGCACAGAGCCAATGAATGTAAGTTTTTGCTGGTCGGCCATCATATGTTTGTCCATGTGTAGGATTACATGTAAGAACGTTGCTTATGATTTGTTCTTACTTTCTCTAGCAGGGCACAATATGTTTTCTTCATTTTACTTGGAGTATTTGCGAGATAAGAGGTAAATCGCTGTTTTGAAGGATGTACCTTTCAGGACTTGTTCAAAACAACAGGCAACATCTTTGTGTAGTTCCCATCAAGCTTTTTCTCCAAGAATTTCGGTAGAGTCAAAGTGGTGCAAAAATACTGCAATACGAAAACGGCTACTGCATGAAAAAAAAAAAAAATTGTGATTTGTATTTATAGATGATTTCTAAAAATAAATATCTGATAGTTCTCGACAAAATAAGACAATATAACAAAAATAGACGAATATTCCTTATTTTTGTAATATTTTTCCTGCTTTATGATGTCAATTCGTTACAAAGCTGATAAATTCCCCGGCGAAGGATTGTCACTCTTAAAACTCAAAAAATGACGATGTCTTCTTTTGCAAAAGAAGTGAATGGATATAAAATTACAATTTCTTGAATATTAAAGTACAGGTGTTTTAAAAAGTTGATATTATTTTAGATGTACTGGGTATTTCAGAAAAAATATCATTTCTTAATCTAATAATTGACCAATTCTCGTTCAAATGATCTCAAATTTTAACATGTGTAGAAAGAATTCAGAACTCTGTTTAATGTTTAAACACTTTTTCCTTTCCAGTGATGGCATTTCTATATCGTAAAAGAAAAAAAAATAAACATAAAATTTTGAGTTTTTTCAACACATGCTGTTAGAATTTAAGATCATTTGAACGAGAATTTGTCAAGTTATTAGATTGTGAAGCGATATCAGTCTCATTATCATCATGTCGCGCCGCCAGCATGGATCTCTCTGACCCTCTCACGCCATCCGTCTCTATCGTCCATCACTCCCGGTAGGTCTTCAAGGCTACATCCTGTATCGGTGCAGAGCTGTTGTATATCGGTTCTAGCTAGTCGTCCTGCCTTTGCTCGTCCATGGGATGGGGTCCACAGGAGTATGTCGCTTATGAGTTCGTCCTTATTTCTCCATAAAATTAAAACAAAAATAGAAAAGCAGCAGGGCCTGATGAAATACCCCCAGAATTATGGAAGACCAGGGAATTCGACGACATACTGCTCCGACACCGTAATAGCGTATATAACCAAATCACAATAGACAGATGGACAAAGGGATGCATCCTCCCCTTCTATAAGAAGGGTGACCTCGGAATAGCCAAGAACTATCGAGGTATATAACCCTTACATCCATAGCGGTCATGATCTACAATGTTCGACTACGCAACCGCGCAGAACCCAAAATTGAGAATATAATTAGGAAGAACCAAAATGGCTTTCGGAGTAATCGATCCACGACATCACAAATTTTGTCTATCTGTCAAATTCTAGAAGGTGTACGTGCAAAAAAAAAAAAAAAAAAAATACAGGCAACAATATCATTCGTCGACTTCTCCAAAGCCTTTGACTCCATACACCGAGGTAAGATGGAGCGAAAAATACTCGCGTACGGCCTACCCAAAGAAACCGTCGCTGCTATAATGATTCTATATAAAAAGACTAAAGTAAAAGTCCGCTCCCCGGATGTAGACACGAACTACTTCGACATTGTAGCATTGTAAGGAGACACATTAGCCCCATACCTCTTTATCATCTGCCTAGACTACATGCTTAGAACGTCTATTGACATAATGAAAGATAACGGTTTCATGTTGACAAAGGAAAGAAGCAGAAGATACCTCGCACAAACAGTTATAGACACGGACTACGCCGATGACATAGCGCTTCTGGTAAATACACCCGCCCAAGCCGAAACACGGCTACATAGTTTGGAACGCACAGTTGCTGGCATAGGCCTCAATGTCAACACAGACAAGAATACATGTGCTTTAATCAAAGAGGCGACATCTCCACATTAAACAGTAGTTCTCTGAAACTAATGGACAGGTTCACCTACCTAGGAAGCAGTGTCTCATCAATCGAGACAGACATCAACACGCGACTAGCAAAGGCATGAACAGCCATCGATAGGCTTATCGGTCATATGGAAGTCAGACCTGACCGATAAAATAAAACGCAGTTTTTTCCAAGCGGCGGTCGTGTCGAAATTGCTATATGGATGTACTACATGGGCGCTAACTAAATGTATTGAGAAAAAGCTTGACGGCAATTACACAAGAATGCCGTGAGCAATATTAAACTAGTCCCGGAGGCAGCACCCGACAAAACAGCAGCTGTGTGACCACCTACCACTCATTACGAAAACTATCCAAGTTAGACGAACCAGACATGCCGGACTCGTATCAGTCTCAAATGATATCAATTTTTCTGAAACAGTCTGTATTATTGTTAAATTGGTTAAAACACCAGGACAGACTCTTAAAACGACTCCTCAGCAAAATCAGACAATTAATAGACTCTTCATAATGGTCTGAGCATTGTGTATCAGGTAACTGAAGAATTTAGATTGAAAGTGTCTTGGTAGACAGAGTCGGAATGTTTATGTGAAGCTAGGATTCTTGCACGTTTTCCAATAAGCTAAATTAGACATGTTTTCTGGACTGATGAAAATTGGGCAAGAGTGTTATTCTGTGGGGAAAGTTAATTCAATTTGGTTGCTTCTGAGGGCAATCAGTATGTCAGACGACATGAACGTTAGAGATAGCCTTCTAAATTTGTAAAAAAAAATATCAGAGGTGATAGCATATTAGTATAGGTGATCTTCTCTGGTGCTTTTGTTAGCTTATTCATTCGATTCCATTGCAAAATAAATCAGGTATTGTATAAGGCTTACAATATACTGCTTGTATCACCTCCAGATAATTATTTTGAGGAATATTTGCCTGGGAGTGATATAAGAAGTGTATTCTAAGCCTCCACCAGAAAAATGTCCACGGTATAACACTAAATTCTATCTGATGGTGGGGCTCCAGCTCTGGGAAGAGTGTATTATCTCTTCATTAACATAACTCCCAGATCCTCTCTAACCCAAACTGGTAGTGTCTATAGGGGTCAAATATATCTGTTTAATAATTATTAGTATCGGATAAGACCACCTATAAAAAAGATCTCGTAAGAAACACAAAACAAAAATGTAAATATAAACGTACAATGAACGCTATTCCCTAACTTATAGGCATATTCGTGTTCGATAGGAATACTTGATTTAAACAAATGACTTATCAAATGATAATAATAACGCGAAAGTATATAACTATAGGTACTCTTTCGTTAGCTGGTTTTCGAGTAGCAATAGTTTCTTGACTGATCAATTTGAAATTGCTGATTGACCAATGAATTTCTTTCGCTCAGCATCTGGTGAAGCTCGCCTTTGACCCAACTTTGGCTTCAACCACCTTCCTTCATATCCACCATTCTGCTTACCATGTTTTTTTTTCTGATATACGCTTTTTATATGTACTGTTGGTGCGAGTGGGTGTATTGGAATTTTAGTTTTTTTCCAAGCTTTGCAGTATATTACAGACTTCCTTATCTATGCTTTTAAGTGAATATCGTAACTCGAATTAGGATTTGTAAGTTTAAGGATCAGTATAAGTTTTATTCAAGCTTTTGTGGATTGATTTTATTCTTTATTTTAACAATTAACCTTCACTTTAGTCATTGCCCTTATATATATATACACTTGCACCATTAAAATTTCTAAGTTTTAAAAGTATAGTTCAAACAACCCCACTTTTACTTTAATCAGAGTTTGTGAGGTTTAATCATACATCCTTTATCTGCTGCTACATTTTCCTTACTGATTTCTTATTATTATCGATCTTTCAACATTTTTCATACGAGTCACTTTTGGATTTGAATCCAAACGATTGACAGTTTAGTGCATAAAGGTTTGACCACATGGCTTCTGGCAAGATTTGTTTTTATTTTTAACAATACTTTTTTACTTCAATCATTTATCGAAAAAAAAAACCCAACAAAAAACAAAC
Organism: Sepioteuthis lessoniana; assembly: GCA_963585895.1. Taxonomy (NCBI): domain Eukaryota; kingdom Metazoa; phylum Mollusca; class Cephalopoda; order Myopsida; family Loliginidae; genus Sepioteuthis; species Sepioteuthis lessoniana. Next base: position 59,803,919 of record OY757910.1, on the reverse strand, counting down.
AAAAAACCCCCAGAAACACGTATACATATATAATTTACATATCAACAAAACAGCAAGTTTTTCTTTTTATTGTTATTGCCTTTATTACAACTCTACAACTATTACTATTAAAAATGCTAATATAAAAAAAACAGAAATGAACGTTAGAATTCGAGACGTTTCTCCAACAGTTCAAGTAAAGTAACTTAAAAAAACGTTAATGATAAATAAAAAGAAAAATGCTGTTAAATTAATGTATATACAGACATTAATGATCTATCTATTACAAAAAACCCCAAAAAAACCCCTGATTAGTATCATTTAATTTCATATTTTAATGTATTGTGAGGACGTGTTCTGTAACTTTTGTAAAATAAATTCTATGCAAATTTAAGAGATCAGAAGAAAAAGCAGATAGCAGTATACAAAGTCTAAGAATCTCTCTTTATATTATGTTAAAATATGAATAATTAAATAATAAAGCTCGATCACTTACACTAAATTTATAATGAAGTTAAATATTGTTAATTTTCATGAGACAAAGTTATTCAAGTTACATCTTTTTTAGAAATAAAGCAATTTATGAATCAATTTAATACCGTGAATAAACAAATACTACTAATATATTTGTACATAATTAAAATATATATCATTTGATTGATGAATAAAGAATATGATACAAAGAATACATCAATAAATATTTAAGTAAATAAAAATCGTCACTTCTCATATTTACTTTAAAATACACCAGTTTTTAGTAGTGACGAAAAATACTTTAGGGTTCCTATCCTGTTTATTACTGCCCATACAGAAGCAGCAGCCGAATGCATCCAAACCAAACCAAGAGCCAAATGTATAGTTTCATGGGAGTCAATAGTACTTAGAGAAAAACGAGGTAACATGAAAAAAGTATCCTTACTTAATAAAAGAAACTCAACTAATGCTAATGCCCAGAAACTTAAGAAAACGTGACACATACCATAAAGAAAACTAGAAAACATTCAAAGCCAAATTAATAAAACCAGAAACTCAGTAGAAGATAGGCAATCATGGTTTACATGATAATAAATGAAGTGAGTTGAAGGAAGAGCATCTCGAGAGCAAAACTAAAAGCGGCTAGACAAGTAGAAAGAATACAGAAATGAAAAGAACATTTCAAGAATCTGCTTGGAAATTCCCCCAAGTCACAGATAAACCTATCAAAACATTATTAATATCCAACTAGATTTCAAACTATGACAGTTTACGGAAGAACTGGATGTAGTACTGAAAAAAATTAAAAGTAGAAAATTTGCTGGCCTCAACGAAATACTTCTAGAAGTATGGATGGCAAGGACATTTGATGACATGCTTGTTCGATTATGCAACGCTGTCTATAAACAAAATACAATAGAGAAATTGGCAAAAGGTTGTATCCGCTCCCTTCCCAAGATAGGTGACCTCGGAATCACTAAGAACTACTGAGGCACAACTTTTACTACTATAGCTGCTCATGTCTATAACACCCAGCTTCTCAACCGAATCAGACCTGAAATCAAGAAAATTCTTAGGAAAAATCGCGATGGTCTTTAGAGAAATTGATCCACAACCACACAGATTCTGACAATCCATCGTATCATTGAAGAAGTATTTTTCGTAGATTCCTTAAGGGCATTTGATTCCATACTCTCAGCGAAAATGGAGCACATACTACAAGCATATAGTCTCCTCAAAGAAACAGTTACTTCTATAATGATACTTTATAAAAACACGAAAACAATAGTTGGCTCTCCTGACATTGTCACAGGAGTTTTGTGAGGAGATACATTGGTACCATATTTATTTATAATCTGGCTAGATTACGTACTTTGAACGTCGATTGATATTATAAAATACAATGAATTTACAGTAAAAAAAAGCAGACGATATCCCGCAAAAACTGTAAGAGACACAGACTACGCAAATGATTTTACACTTCTTTCAAGCCGAATCCCTACTGCATAGCATATAGTAAGCAGCAGAATGTATTGGCATCCCCGTGAATGCAAGGTCGTGTTTTTAATCGAGAAGGGACCATCTTCACCCAAAGTGGTAGGTTTCTAAAATTAGGAGACAAGTTCACATACCTCGACAGCAATATCTCATTTACTGAAAGTGATGTCAACATATGCCTAGCCAAGGCTTAGACTGCTATTGGCTGATTATCGATCCTGTTCTATCCAATAAAATAAAACAGAACTTTTTCCAAGCTGTGTCAATACTACTGTCTGGATACATAAGATCGACGCTAATAAAATGCATGGAGAAAAAGCAAGATGGGAACTACGCAAGAATGCTACGAGCTATTTTGAACAATTCCTGGAAGCAACTGCCAACAAAACATCAACAGTACGGCCACTTACCACCCACCTCAAAAATCACCAAACAAGATCAACAAGATATGCAAGACATGGCTGGAGAAACAAGGAAGAACTCACAAGCGACGCTCTTCGATGGACCCCTACACATGGACCCCCTAGTGTTAGCCGACCAGCAAGAGCTTACATTAGCTCTGTGCAGAGACTGGATGTAGTTTGAAGGACCTGCCGGGAGCAATACATGATAAGGACAGTTGAGAGAGTGAGGGAAATCTGTGCTGTTAGCGCGACTTGATAATGATGATATAATTATCAATATCAGATTGGAATAACAACGTGCAAGAAACTTTTAAGAAAAAAACATGTGAAAAATGTAGATATAAAATGTATAGTGAACTCAGTTTTCTAACCCCTTGGTAAAAAATAACTTCAGACAGATTGACATGCCGTTAAAATCAATCAATCAATCTAGCATTGTATAAGATTATTATTGAGCTGTATCTTCTGTCGCTGGACTTCTATTTACGTAAAATAGGGCTAATTATTGAACGGCAAAACAATTCTTTGAAACAAAATTTTGAGGTTACAGTATGACCCATCCTAAGTTTTGATGAACCATGGTTCATAGAAGAGTGCAAAAGCATGATAAGAGAACGTCAAGCAACTCTTAGGAAATTCAAGACAAACCCCTCATCCGAAAATCTAAACAAATACAAACAACAAAGGGCAAAAACCCGACGCATCATCAAAGAAGCTAAAAGATCCTCCTGGAGAACCTTTATTTCGAAGATAAATTCTAATACAAATCAAAAAAAAAAAAAAAAAAAAAAAATTGGGACTTCATAAAGAAAATAGCAAATAAAAACATCAACAAACCAATAAATCACCTCTCTCAAGGAAACACAAAAGCTAGAAATGAAAAGCACGTTAGCTAAGCTGATTGCAGAAAATTTTGCTCAAGTTTCGTCTACAAAAAATTACTCAAATCAATTCAACTCAATCAGAATCAAAGAAGAAAGAACCAAAATAAAATTCACCTCTGACAATACCGAGAGTTATAACCAACCCTTCCCCCTAATCGAACTCCAAAATTCAATATCCAAATCTAACAACTCGGCCTCTGGTCCGGAAGAAATTCACTACACCCTCCTCAAAAAGCTCCCAACGATATCTTTAAAATATCTTCTAGATATATACAACAATATCTGGATCTCTGGAAACATCCCTACCATATGGAAACAAGCCATAACCATTCATATCCTCGAAAAACAAAAAGATCCCACAAACCCTACCAGTTATAGACCCATAGCTTTAACAAGCTGCGCCAGCAAAACCCTCGAAAGAATGATCAATCTAAGACTAATATGGTTCCTTGAATCCAATAACCTCCTTTCAAACCTACAAACAGGCTTCAGGGCCAAAAGAAGCACCATAGATCAAATATTCCGTATAGAAACTTTAATCAGGGAAGCATTCATCAAAAAAGAACATCTGGTCGCAGTCCTCTTTGACCTAGAAAAACCTGGCCATATGGCATACTCAAAGATCTCGGCCCACAAGGCAAACTCCCTATCTTTATAAAACTCTTCTTAGAAGACCAGACGTTCCAAACACGAATAAATAATACACTCTCCGACCCAAAACAACAAGAAATAGGTGTATCTCAGGGTAGTATCCTATCCGTGATCCTATTCATGATTAAAATAAATAAAATAACAACCTGCCTACCCCCAGAAATCAATGGATCATTATATGTCGACGACTTCCTCATTTGTTACAGTTCTAAAAACATGACGACCATAGAAAGGAAAATGCAACAATGCATCAACAAGATATTAAAATGGACCATGAAAAATGGTTTTAAAATCTCCAGCAATAAAACCAAATGCATGCATTTCTGCCAAATCCGCAAAATGCATAATCAACCCACTCTAACATTAAATGGCTCTGAAATACCCATAATCCAGCAATATAAATTCTTGGGCATTACTCTTGACCTAAAATCATCCTTCATCCCACACATTAAAGAACTGAGGATCAAATGCAACCAAACTATCCAACTCCTGAGAACCATAGCCCACACAGACTTGGGTGCTGATAAAAAACCTTAACCAAATTATACAGATGTCTAATACGATCAAAACTTGATTACGGTTGCTTCATATATGGAGCAGCCAGAAAATCCTATCTTAGAGAACTCGAAACTATCCATCACCTGGAACTCAGTATTTCCCTAGGAGCCTTCACTACCTCTCTAATTGAAAGTTTATACATAGAAGCAAACCCCCACTTTCCTTGAGAAGATATAAACTTGCACTCCAATACTATATTAAACTCATTTCATGCCCCCAAAACCCTGCCTATAATTGTATCATGGAAACAAGATGCAAAAACCTTTTTGAAAATAAAGAAAGGGTAATTAAACCTTTTAATCTAAGAATTCAAACCCTCCTAAATGAAATCAAAATCAATCCCAAAATAATACATAACACAATTCTTCCCAAAACAGCACCATGGACCATAAACCAAACAATAATAAAGCTAGACCTAACCAAACTTTCTAAAACCAAAACACACCCCATCACCTTCCAAGAAAACTTCCTCAACATACAAAACAACTTCCCAGACCACCACCACATCTATACAGACGGATCCAAACAGGGAATAAAAGTTGGTTGTGCTGCTGTCTTCCAAAACCAAGAACTGTTAAAACGTCTCCCAAATGAATCCTCAATCTATAGTGCAGAAGTCATAGCTATTGACCTAGCAATGAACATTATAGCAAATCCCAAATCCTCTAAATTCATCATCTATTCAGACTCCAAATCAGTCTCCAAGCTCTCCTCTTATCACAAGACTACTAGATAAAATGAACAATAGCATCATTCTTACTTGGATACCCAGCCACATTGGCATACAGGGAAATGAAAGGGCAGACAAAGCTGCAAAAAAAGCACTCCAGACATGTATATCCAATACAAAAATTCCGTTCACCGACCTAAAACCACTTATTGACGAATTTATACTCAAGAAATGGCAAAAATCTTGGGATGATCAAACGCTGAACAAACTCCACCATATTCAAGATACCATCGGTGAATAGCCAGCAGGTTATAGAAGAAATAGAAAAGAAGAGATAATCTCCAGACTTCGTATTAGTCACACCCACATTACCCATTCACACCTCCTAAAAGGGGAAGACTCCCCAGTATGTCCAACATGCAAAGTACCTCTCACAGTCAAGCTCATTCAAAAACTCCAAACCAGAGGAAATCTTAAGCTTTCTAAAAGAAATCAATCTCTTTATTAAAATCTAGTCAAATATGATAAAACATAACTAAAACTCATACCTTAAAACCTAAAACATGCACAAAAGACAAAAGCAATTTAACTCTACAGGCTTTAAATGGCCCACAGGGGTTGATATGCCTTTAAACAAAACTCAAACTCTAATGACAGTCAACTAACACTTATGCCCACAATTTTTTAAAATACTACTTTTGTCTCATAATAATTGCTACATTTGTATATAAATTTTACTGCACTAAATGTAAAACCTATTATAGGACAGAGGTAACAATAAACAAAATTAACAACATTTTGGGAGACAAAACTGACTGAAACAAAAAGGACATTTTCGAGAGCCTTCACATTATTTGTAGAATTAATAATAATTATTATAACCTTCATCAAGGCGTGCTGACAGCACGGATCCTTTTGACTCTCTCTCTCGCCATCCAAACCTATTGGTAAGTCATCAAGATGGCAGCCAGTTTCCGTACATAACTCATGAAAGAAAGCCTTCGCTGGTCAGCCAACACTTGTGTGTCAAGGTGTAGGAGTTCATCGGAGAATGTCGCCGCTTATGTGTTCATCCTTACTTCTCCAGCAGCGCCTAGCATGTCTTGCTAGTCTTACTTGGATGGCTTTTGAGATGGGAACTAAGAGACTGTTGTTTTATAGGGTACTGCTTTCTGAATTTGTTCAAAACAGCATGTAGAATCTAGCATCCTTGTGTAATTCTTATCTAACTTTTATCCATGTATTTCGTCCGATTAGTGCAACCTTAGCGTTGTACTGACATTGCTACTGCTGAGAAAGGATTGCTGTTTTATTTTATCTGAGCGATCTGATTTCCTCGTGGTCGTTAACCAGTCAATAGCTGCCCATGCCTTTCTTATGTGCATATTGACATTGCTTTCAGTCGATGAGATATTGCTACCGATGTATATGAATGGTCAACTAATTTCATAGGCTTGCTATTTAATGAGGAAATGGTACCATCTTGGTTAAAAAATATTGTGAAGGTGACAACTACTCCAATCGAAATCACCTGATACTCTCCGTGTGCTACTGGCTGGATTTGCTTCTAATTCTTAGAGCACGGCGTTGGAATTCACGCTTTTAGGCCAACTGGATTTTGCCTGATCTTCAAGGTTCTTGCAATCCAACTAACGTTTCTTGAACCATCTGGTTACAATATTTGCTTTTGGTTGCTTCTACGGCTTTATGGTCTATATAAACACGTAAAGTATAAGTTGCACGTTTATCAGTACACTGCTTTCAAATCACACTGGCCCAGTCGGCTGGAGCTGTACAATTCATCGACTGCATCTCTGCAGAAAAGTAATACTCCCTCAACGAGAGACCGGGATATGACACAAAACAATCTGATGGTGAGGCTCCTGTAATGCTGGAGCTTTAGGGAATGCAGAGTACCCCTTCATTGCCCTCACTCCCAGATCCACTCTGGCCCGGAGTGGCTGCACCTGATAAGGTCCTATTTAGGGGTCAAATAGAACTAAACTGTGTACTTATGCTAAACCAAATCGTTTGAAATAGAACTGTTTTTACATTTAACTGTGTGTAAATAAAACTGTACTTATGCTAAACTGGATTATCTGAAATGGAACTCTTTATATGTATAAAAATGGATTTGGCATTAAATACCCTACAATGGTTGATATGCCATAAAACCAAACCAATCAAATCACACGCAGAGTGAAGCAATGCACAATGTATCAGCACAGCAACAACCGCAAAACTACCTTTCTTACCGGGTATCTTTCACGTTTTCAACGGTATTCGATCGCGCGTGATGTGCACTTCAAACTAGCACGTGCCAAAATACTGCAAAACATTTGACTCACCCAAGTATTTGGGATCGGCAGATAAGAGGTTCAACAGGCCATAATATTCTGAAAGGAATTACAATGTCATTGTTTAGTTTTTTCCTGTTCTTTTCTTTTTTTTTTTTTTTACTTCTTTTATTTTCTTTGTCAACTCCTTCTTTTGTTTCCCACCCGTTTTCCTCTTCTTTCCTTTATGCTTTCAAACGTTTTTAACCTTTCATTTATTCAGGGTGGAGGGAGTCCCCGTGGCGTAGTGGCTAAAGCGCTGAACTGCAATATCGTAGTATGCGAGTTCGAACTCCCGTCACGCTATTACATAAGTCGGGAAAAGTCAGAAGCCCCTTATCCTGCCAGCTATGATTTTATAGTACCACTACTGTTCTTCTAGAAAGAAGGCTTTAGCATTAAATAACCTATAAAGGCGGATATGCCATTAAAATAAAGGAAACAATCAAAAATTTCCTTCAATCTTTATCTCCTTTCATTCTATTTCTTTCTTTTTCTTCTTTTTTAAAAAAATCTTTCCTTAGAGTTTACTCATTTTTGTCTTTCCTTAGTTTTTTTTTCTTCCATTCTTTTACGCTTCCATTTCCTTCTGTTTTTTTACTCTTTCTTTCATTTATTTCTCTTCTTTTTTACTTTACTTTCTTTCCTTTTCCTCATTCCTTACGATTTCTTTTTACTCTTTCATTCGTTTTCTTTATCTTTTTCTTCTTCTCGAATAGAAATCTTTTTTTCGTTTCGTTTACTTATTTTTTTACATTCTTTTATGCGAATCTTTTATATTTTTCCTTTAATCCTCCCCCCACATCTCGCCTCTCTCTCTCTCTCTCTCTCTCTCTCTCTCTCTCAAGTTCTTTATTATATTCACCCTATGGAAATCTTGGGCACGTTTGTTCTCCATGTGTTCTGTCCTTTTATTTTAAATTTCAATTTCCACCATTTAATTTCCGTCTGTTCACTTATTCTATCCTTAAATGTTTTTATCCATTGTTGGCTAGACGACGTATTCAACTTCCCATCAAAGCTCACAGCCCCCACTGCTTTGTATCTTTCCACTACAAACTGAATGCATTTCTATGTGTTCTGTTTTGCACAAAGCTCGTCTTAAACTCTGCAATGAAATACCTTCAATCATCATTTGATATCACTCGACGTAACTTGTATTATTTTGATGTATCAAAAGTTCTTGTTTGAGAAACAAGCTACAAAAGTTATATTCTTAAAAACTCTAATGATATTAATATTTTATTAGATTTTGCTCCAACGCAAAATGACTTTGGGGATTTGAAAACCTTTTGAAAGGTCAGAGTGGACCTAGGAGTAATGGCAATGAAGAGGTACTCCATAATCCCTAGATCTCTACAACTGATACTTTATAATCAGATGCCGTTTAGTATCATACCCGAGGCACGCTTTGGGGCGGGGTTTACACCTGTACTTTTTTCCCCAGCTCTGTGAGGTCTTGAACATACCGACTGAATACCCTGCAGAGGGGTAAAATCTGAGATCACGGCTCTCATTGGATGGTTTCAATCGGATGACCAAAACGATTCGGGAAGTTAGAAATAATTTAGTGAAAAACGCTTAACAGGAGCGTTTGAAATGCTCCATCTCTATACTTATCACGGACTTTTCGTTTAGTCCGACGAGTAAAAGGGATTGGAAAAGTCTCCAAGAAATAAATGTATTATGTGCACATAGAAATGTGGTTGCATTGTCATCCATCATCCAAGCAGAAAGGAACTTAGAACAACAGGAGATGGCAACAGAAGACAACTAATAAGAATAAAGATGATGTCACAAAAGCGAAAAACAAGACGACTTAAGAACGAAGCGAAGTGAAGAGATGTGCACCGACCAATTGAAGAGTTAGGGGTATATACAACATATACCCTGAAAGGGTTATATAGTTATATTATGTTGTGGGAGTTACTTTTGTAGTTCTTACAATAACATTTTCCAACAAATTACTTTTGTATTTGTTTATGTACTAAATGTCACCCTAAAGAAAGTCAGTTAATCACAGTATTGCAAGTCACTCTGAACAAGACTAGTTGATCAGTGTAAGCAAAAGCAATGGCCGATAAGAACGAATAGTGAGAAAGAGGGTCAAGGGAATTGATACTATTGGTACGCTTAAATGATGATTATGATGAATCTGGGCTTAATAAATATCTTTGATATTTCATTAATAATGAATGATTGCTATGTTCAAGAACTAACATAATATCTTGTTGGAAAATCTAAGACAATTAAGGTTGCATAAATCCAGTTTGCCTTTAAAATTTCGGAGTTCTGTTCCTGGTGCGATTTTAGGAGGGAATATTGAAAAATAGAATTAAAAGAACCGAAAGTTGTTAGGTTAGTTTAATGGCATATCAACTTTTGTTGGGCTATTTAATGCCGAAGTCATTACTTTTCAAGCAGTTATATGGTTTCAAGGAATCAATGATAATCATCATTTTTTTGTTTCTTTGTTTAATAGCATATCAATCTTCATAGATTATTTAATACCAAAGCCATTCTTGTAGAAGGACAATAATTGTACTATATAACCCATAGCTAGGGGATAAGGGAGTTTACACCTTTCCCAAGAGTATTATTTGAAAGGGAACTTAGTAAGACTGGAGTTCGAACTCACTTCTTTTGATTTCGCAATCCAGCACTTCAGCCATTATACCGCAGGGACTCTCTAAATAATCATTTGTAAATAATTAAGTAACCATACTTAGCATTAATGATTTATACACAATTATGTTTTCAAGTAAACAGTTCTATTTCATTATAACCATTTGTTTGCACACAGTTAAATAGTTTCAATTATTTCTATCTAATACTAATAATCAAAAGAAAAGATTTATTTGGTCCATAAATGGGACCCTAACAGTTATTATAAATCAGGATCAGAGTGGACCTAGTAGTAATGGCAACAAATAGGCACTTCAAACTCCCCCGATCTCAAAAACTGGTACAGCATTAGCAGATGCAATCTAGTATCATACCTAGGAATTTCCTTTTTTTTTTTTTTTTTAGATTTTACTCCTCTGCAGAGTATGCAGTCGATTTGTTCAAGGCCTCACAGACAGAGCTGGGCAAAAAAAGAACACTATTATTTTTAAATTCTTAACTCTTTGTTGGAGAATACACAATACTAAGCTTGCAATATCAATTTATCTCTAAGACGCTATCTCTTGAATGCATCCTACAAAATAAAAGATGTCTGACATGCAAGAAATGAATTGTAAAACATTTGTCAAGAAGATACAGGCGAGATTCTTTTGAGCCCTTTGCTATCGCTGAACTCACATGTCTTAGTTAATGAATGTAAAAATCTAAGCCTCTACTCGTTTGCTCCACTACCATAAACTCGATTGTCTGCACAAGGAGAAACTGTCAGAGTTACTCTTTGTCGTTTCTCAAGTTATGGAGTGGTTATTTCCTCTTCTTTATAACGTCTATCTGGCTTAGCGGATGTGAATCTCACGTGTAACTGAACGAGGAACAGACACCAGATAATAATCTAATTCTTTCTCTCAAGTGTACATGCGTGGTTCGCTTTTGGTTGGTTGGTTAATGGTTTGGGCTATTAAATGCCAAATCTTTTTTTTATAAATGATTTCATGTGTATTAATAAACTGTTAGAAATAATTTTTATTAACTGTTTCTTTAAACGCAGTTGACTCTCGTTCACCGCCTTTTAGCACATTTAAAATAAAAAGGGTTGAATGTTTGTCATGACAACATTTTGGAAAATACTGTTCGGATTTAATCCTCTAGGTTTTAGGGCTTGACATGATCAGCCGATTGATCGGATGGGGCCACTCCGACCACTTATCCAGCCCAAGTAAATGCCGAAGAAGAGTTTCACAGGTCACCTGACCACTTGGTACCCGGGTCACGGAACGCTCGGCCATCAAGTATTACAGGCCGCCACACGACCAACAGGTGTTTCCATTGAGGAGTGAAGCGTGGAGTCTTTTCCTCTGCAGAGGTGCAAGTCAGTGAATTCTACAGGCTCAGCCCTCAGAGCAGTCGCTAAAGGTCGTTATGGCAATGAAACTATACAAGTAATGTAGCAACGTAAAATTTTTTTTAACGTTTGGCAAAGTCGAAGCTAACCACTAAGAGATTTTTCTGGTACCGGCAAGTAACTGGTTTTAGCATTGAAGCCTCTTGTATGGGGATTTTAGACAGCCGTTATTTATCCTACGCCCCACCAGCGTACGAATATGGCACAAGGCCGTTTTTAAGGTGGGTCCTATCGCAGGGCCGAAGCCCAACGCGGCAGGCAGTTCCAAAAATGCCTCGGACCCCGTCGGCATTCCCCTTTTCGGGGCGCCTCAGGCGCCGGGCGATAAACCCAACCCCTCCGAGATTTTAGACAGCCATAAATCTCGAAATTCTTGCCTATCAATTATCCTGGCTAAAACCTTGGTATTCGAGCTGCTCGCAACAAGCCCCTTTCCAGATATTTTCCATATTTGGTTATTTATATCTCAGCCCCCTGTTTCTAGGCTACTTTCGAGATGACCATATTTGGTTATTTATATCCGTCCCATGATTCTGAGTTAATTCCTAGATTATCCCTAATCAGAATTTTTCTATATCTAAGAAATCCTAATTAAACTTTTTTAACAAGTCTCACAAGTGAATAACTACTCGCTATTAAAATCCTACCTGAGAGCAATTTTTATCTTCCACCAAAAGCACTAAGAAGACTGAACGATACACTGTATGACTTTTTGACGTTATCGCCGGGGCTCAGAATACACTGACTGCATTCCCTACCGAGGAATAAAATCTTCTGTCTCCAAAAAGGTGTGCATTGATTAGAACACTAAACATCATCTGATAGTGAGGCTCCAGTTCTGGATATCTGGGGCGTGATGAGTATCCGTTCACTGCCATTACTAACAGGTTCACTTTGACTTGGAGTGGTAGTAGCTGTTATTATCCTAGCAATAGATCAAATAGATTCGTTTAAAAATTAGTCGTATTCGATTGGACTGGATGTAAAAGACTTCCAGAAGAGAAACAACGACACAAAAAATGTAAATATGAATATACAATGAACGCGAAAGTGTAACCCCTTGGCAAGAATTAAATCTAGACGAGTTGACATGCCATTAAAATCAATCAACCACTATGACTTTCAACAAATACGATTTTCTAAATTAAATTTATTCAGGTAAATAGAAGCAAAAAAATCCCCCCCAAACTAGCTTATTGGATGGTCTAAAAAATTAACTGATTTAATATTTATATCGTTATTTGTACACATAAGCTTTTCATGTGATAAATTGTCAGCAAAGATTTTCAGTACTCCAGAAATCTAAATATTCTCTCCCATCTTTTGTGCTTTTGTCTGCATAGTTTCAATTCTTTTTTGGATTTTTACTTTTTATTTTATAAGACTTACAAGATATTTCTTGGATTGTTTAGGAGTAGAGAAGATAACCAGTCCAGTCCCTACTCACCAAGAACCAATATTAGCTAATATGCATACATGTAAGTATTGAAATGAATACATAAACGTGATCGAACAGGTAAAATAGGCAAATATTATTCTACGAACAAGCAGTATGTATAATGAGTAAAAAAAAACCCAGGAAAAAGCTTATTTGAGATTGACAAAGAGTAAAATTGTCATATCCATGTTGGTATTACTGTTTATGATCAAGACACGTTCCTGTTGTTCAAAGAACAAAGGGAAAAGAGCCATCTAATGAACACATCCATTCTCGAAGGGAGACAGTAATAAATTATCTCCCTACATATTTTTTTCAGCTTCTCATTCTCTTGATTTTACTCTATGGCCGGCTGCATTTGAGCCATTTATAGCAAATAATTTTTTCATTATTTTACTAAGGACTTGCTTGTATTAGAAGTGAACATTCAAAATTCGGTTTTTATTTATTTCATTTTTACTTGAGCTTGAAAACAAAATGCCAAATTCTTTCATCGTGAAGCAAGCTCATATTATCATTACAGTATCACTTACAATTATTATTTTCATAAAAAATCATTTTCTTCTAAACCAGGATCTATTCAAGTAGAAGTTTTGGAAATAAAAACAGATATTATTATTTATTACTAATTGCCAAACTCTACAGCATTGAATCTTGGTAAACAAAAATATGTACAACCGTTATTCATGGAATCTTGTTTTTGGTTAAAGAGTGTTGCAATGCAGTAAAGTTTTGTAATTAATAATAATATCTGATTTGTTTGGACAAAGTTTCAGTCGAAATCACAAAATCCCGATGTCTTTGGTTAAGACGAAAATCAACTTTTTATTCAAAAAAGTTTGGGGTACTTATTTATGGGGGAACGGTTCTCGTAGTGACACGCGTCCGCGTTGAGGAAACACGTGCATTGCTTCTGGCGGTGGGCCAAACACCTTTCGACAGTAAAAACTCCGAAGCAAAGTTAAATTTCATCAACAGGTTTATTCACCGTCAGGAAAGGATAAAAACGAAAAAAGAACAAAATGTAGTTTGATAAATACGTGTGTGTACCAATGTAGGGAGACGTTGGCAGGATGCTGGAAGTCTTAGCAGCTCTAGGCAAAAGTAGCAGACAGTTCTTTGAAGTAAAACCTCAAGTAAAAACAATCCCAGGAAGAGAAGAATAGACTTATGGTCTTATAAGATCCAAGTCGACGAACCGAAGCGAAATCAAAACTAATACGTGTTAAAAATACTAGTGAATAAAGTACATTAAAAGGATATGTTCCAAAATTTAAAATATTTACGATAGTTTTGTGCTTCAAGAGGAGAAATATTTCTTCCCGACGATACTCGAAATATGAGACTATATCAGGAAGGAATAAGATAAGGAAGCCCTGGTCCCTTTCTTCATTTAGGTAATGATACCGGAAGTCATCTCATGGTGACAAGTCTAAAATGAGAAATCTGAATCACAAGAGCTGCTTGAGGAGATAAAAGATAGGGAATCTAATCAATGGTGTAACATGACAAGATTTATACCAGAATTTTTGGGTATTTATCGCTAGAGACTATTCTAAGCACGCCAAAAATGATGACTATTACTTTCACTTTTATATTCTACAAACATCTCAATTATCTTGCTTTGGATGAAGGAACCTAAGTTATATTGTTTCTGTTTGTCCTACCTTTGATTATTCATATATGTGCGTGCGTGTGTGTGTGTGTGTGTGTACGAATGCATTCAAAATGTATTTACAAAAAAGAAATGAACAATGAATAAAATGTTAATTTTCGTCAAAATGGTTCCCTTGAACATCAGCACAATTATTCCATTGAGTTTTCCATTGGTCGAAGCACCTCTAAATCTCCTCTTTTGATACGATGTGAAGCTACGCCGTCATATTTCTTTTAATGTCTCCCACTTTCTCAATTTTTTCCTATAAATAAAAAAAAATCACTCGAGCTAGGAGATTTGATTTATGTGAAGGGTACAGCACTTGCTACGCCCAAAATTTTCGTTTAGAAAGTATCGAAATTTGTTTCTTAGTTTTAATCAAATTGACACTGGCGTGTCAAGAAGTTTGGGCAGCAATCTAGATATCTAGACATCATCACATAATTATATACGTTGTTCAGCTATGTACACATCTTCATATATATATAATACTGAGTGTTTCACAATTTTTCAATCAAAATGATTTGGTTGGTTGTTGTGTTTTATGTCATAACCTTTGTAAGCAGATCAAGAACCACAAATGATAGAGTAATGGAAATATTTTATTGAAAGTAAAAGGATAAACTTTAAGTATTTGTAACTATTTAGTCTCAAATCTGAACCAAAAATATCTAGAGGAGACTTAAACTACATTCTTCAGATCTCCACCTTTCAGTTGAAGCCACTGTTGAATACGGCGTACAAAGTTGTTTATAATGCGTGCACATTCTTCCTGGGTGATCGATTGAATCTCCACAGTGATGGCTGCCTTCAATGGTACGAGGGTTGCCCTAGTAGATGTTGTGCTTGAAAAACACCAAGAGAAAGAAATCAGGGAGAGGTTTTCAAGTCAGCCGAGTAAGGTGACCATTCCCCTTCAGCTTAGCGACTAATTAGACGCTCCTCAAAATTTTCACGGAGTCATGCCAAGGTAACATTAGCAGTGTGAGGAGGAGAACTATCCAGCTGGAACTGCTGTTCCTCCTCATCAATGTCCTCATACTCCTCGAGCTCTTACCAGAACTGTTTAAGCACTAGAATGTAATGCTCTTTTATCACTGTCAATGAATACCCTGACCATCTTCAAATAAAAATGGTCCGATGGTAAGATGCATCGAGATATCGACCCATGCCAGGCACTTTTTTTAACACAAAGGGCGGGAATTCAACGACTCTGAGGAATTTGGCTTCGCTAAAACACTGTTCTGGGAGTTAACAAAATAAGAAGTAGCTTCATCCAAAAACCGGACATCATTCTAGAATACCTCGTCATCGTCATTCTTTTGCAAAAAAAAAAAAAAAAAAAAAAACGACTAGCAAATGGCTACCTTCTTTTTTATATGTCTTAGGTCAGTTGTTGCTTGATCTGAATACGTTAGGGATAAAGTTTGAGATCCTTAATCAGAATGCCCCGAACAGAAGATACAGAGATACCAAAGTTTTTGGCTCCTACTTCGCAAAGATCTGGACGGATTGGCCGACTGATTCTTGGTGACATTTTTGGGTGTTCAGATTGTTTACTGAGGTCCAGATGATGAGGAACCAATTGCCCTACGATCTTTACAAGTATAATAATCTTCAAAGTTCTAGACCAACTTAAAAATTTGACTCCTGTTTGAAAATGTGTTAAAATTGAACCTACTTCTGCAACAAAAGAATTTTACGGGGGAAAGAAGAGATTAAAAAACTTGCGAAAAGATGTACCAAATCTGTTGAATCGAATCGATTCACTTCTCTCTCTCTCTCTCCTAATCTATCATTGCTCCTGGTAGGTCCTCTAGATGGAACCCAGTGTCTTCTCAATGCTGATGAATGTAGGTTTTTACTGGTATGCCAACACTGGTGCGTCCATGAGTAGGAGTCTATAGAAGAAAGTCACTTATGAACTCGTCCTTATTTTTTCATCAGTACCAAGTATGTCTTGTTCGTTTACGAAGGTTGGTGTGATGGAAGATAAGGGTTACAACAGTTGTTGTTTTTTTTTATTTTTTTTTTTTTAGATACTCCCAGGTTTGTTCAAAACAGCTCGTAGTATCCTTGTGTTATTCTTATCTAGACCTTTCTCCAAGCGTTTCGCCTGAGTCCAAGTTGTACAATCATACAGTAGTACTGACACGGCTACAGCTTGGAAGGATACCCATTTTTGAAAATCTGGCTTCTTTGATAAAATAAAACAGAAACTTATTGAAGAATGAATTTAATTGTAACAAGTAATTGCGTCATTCGTAAAAAAAAAAGAAAGGTGTCAACTTCTCAAATTTATGTCACAACTTGATACTTTAGGTTTTCGTGTCCAAATGTACATCGATTTGCTTGGATGTTTTATTGTGAAAATGGCTCAGGCACACATAGAAAACTGGCGTTTCATTTATTAGTATAGATTAACCGTCCAATGTTATAAAAATTGACAATTTTCTTCTTAAAAAAAAAAAGATGTCCTTCGGAAATATTCAACCTTGTTTCGCCTTAATATTCTATTTTAATGAATTATAAAACAAGACTAATTATTTCATTAGTGTACACGTGCCTAGTAAATAATTAAAAGACAAAAAAAAGTAATTTGAGCTGTTTAAGCTGGAGGTTTCACGTGTCCTCTACAGACAAAAAGACACGTGTGTAAAGTAGCAATGACGAAGTAGTGGTAGTATTGACACCCAATTACTTTATTCAATAATGTAAAAACAAAGTTCTGCCTCTAAAGACTAGACTCTTTTACATTATCGGAGGGGGTAATTTCTGTTGTTCAATACTTGCCTACAGAAGCTCCCATTATTTTATGGGACTGTTCATTTCTACTCTAAATGCCCTTCCACCTTCTGATCACGGGACGGATTGAGGTGATCTATTGCAAGTTCACTTTCGAATACATATGTAATTGTCCTCACATTTGTGGAGATAGAATTTGAGGACCTCGCATGTTTCGACGTGACCGTTGTGTTGCTCGATACTGGTGTTCTTTAATATTATTCTATATTATTGGACGTGTTGAATAAGCGGTGCCGTCAATTTCCATATCTTCAGGTTCATTCCTTGAGATCGTCGCAAGTTGTATGTTGGGCGATGAGGAATTATAATCTCAATCCATCAACAAAGAGAATTCAACGTGTAGCTGTAGTGGGACTCCAGGGTCTACATAGGTATTATACAGTTCTAGCCTTGATGCAGTTAATCTATTTTCTGTGTAGATATCTTGAATCAGTGTCACGGGGTCGAGAGATCTGCCTCCTGGGTGAAATATGGGTCGTTAACAATTGGGTGGATCATACGGAGAAAGCAACGATTGCACATAATTACTCAAATGCTTTCATCACCTCGCACACAGTACTATCGGTTACCGAGTGTCTCGACGATCTACTGTTTTTGGCTATCGGTGAGGGTAAGGGTCGTCCTGATTCAGGATCTGAACAGAATCGCCAATTTGTAATTCTCGAAGTGGCCGAGAATGTTTGTCGTAAAAGTGTTAATTTCTTATGTATATTTTAGCCATTGCAGCTTCTCCCAGTTAACTGATTTCTCTTCACTCTTCATGTATTTGGTATTTGTCCCGCGGGCCAGGGAGATGGTTTTTGATAACGCGACCATATAACAGTTTAGCTGGACATATGTGAAAGTTTTGGACTTGGGTGTTGTGACGGGTCAACAAAGCACTGGCCTTCGGGCTTTTGACCTTGTGTCAAGTCGTGTCTGGTGGGAGGCAGCGACAAATACTACGGGTCAACAAAGCACGGGTTTTATGATAATGATAAAGCCGTCCGCAGCTGCTCGTGTTATCTGCGAGTATTAACTTTGCAGTTTAAACGGACAGTTCAGCCCGGCTATTGCTTTGTGAGTGGTAAGGCGGAGAAAAAAAGTTTCCGTATTCTTCAATTCTTTAGGAACGAGTCGTATTCTAAGGAATCAAAAGGTGATCCCCCATTTGAAGAAAGTTCTTCAGGTGCCCCAAGTTCTGTCAGATTCACACACTGCTTTAGCTTTCCCAGTTTTCGTTAGGGTCACTTCCACTCAACTAGTATTTCGACATGCGTATGCAATATAATTGCCACTGTGTAGGTCGAAAAAGTCAATCACAGTTTGTCAGAAAGGGAATTCAGGATTAAATGACGACATCAAAGGCTCTTTAGGTTGTGACGGGGAGATAGAATTGCAGATCTGGCATTAGGCTCTGGTTTGCCGGACGCTGACATCCAAACTTGGCAAAAATAGGTGTTGTCTTGCGTTTACTATTATGCCATTTATACCCTGATGGACAGAATGAAGTGATTCGAGTAATTCTTCACGAAGCTTATGAGATATAAGAATTTTATTCTCCTTGATCGGTACTTCTTCGACGCAGTATAATTCCTCGCGCATGGGTCAAAACCGAGAAATCACCGACGGGAGGTTCGATGGTGATTTGGGTAAGCCAACCTGTATATATTCCGCCAGAGTCTGGCATTTATCATCAGCGCCTGCTACAGCAACAATGCTATCCTACGTAATAGCCCTCAATGTGGGGTCTTTCTCGTGTGTGGACGTGGATGCCACCTCGATAGCACAGTTGATTTACCTGCATCAGTTGTAGTCGTCTTATAGGCTGAGAGTCTATGCATCTGTTGTGTATGTGCAGATGATATTTGGGTAATTTCTGTCGAGCCCTCAGATGGGATCCATATTGGGTATCTGGAGGCGCTGTCGGGTGCAGCATTGAGTTTCCCAGGGAGATGTCTAATAGTAAACTTATACATTAGAGTACGTTCTCATAAAACTAAAAAGATACATGTTTTTAATATTCTACAAGGCCCTTCCCGAGAAAATTTTACTGAGTGGTTGATGGTCAACGGCCAGTAATAAATTAGGGCATCTCAATACGAACATTCAACACTATTCCAGATCATAGACCATGGCAAGAGCCTCACTTTCGACCGGTGAAAAGCGGGACTCAGCATAGTTGGTAAAGCGAGATCTTACTAAAATAATTTTCCAATGACCCTTCCTACAATTTTAGTTTGCTTCGTCAGGGCAATTGCAATGATTTTGAAAAAGAAAATAACCGATTCCCGTTTTGCTATACTCTGTTGACAGGCTTATTGAACCGATATAATTTGACTCCATCCTCAATTTTCCACACGATTACTCGTTTAGATTCTTCAAAATGTTGGTCTAGCGTTTCGACCTAAAAAAATCTGTTTTTGAGCGTAGCAATTTCCGGAGGTGGCCATCACCTCCGCTTGAGAAAATGCGTAGAACACGTGATTCACAAATCCAAACCAAGACTTGACGCCCGTGATATTCGTGAGAGGAAGGATTGCCACTGCTATTTTCTTCGTGGGTTTAACACTATCGATTGTTATTAAGAACTCAGTAAATTTAATTGTATACTAGAACGAGGTTTCCACAGAATCATCTCAAAGGAGGCTATCATCTATGCAGCGAGTTTTTCGGGTCATGTCCGCTACTTTATCGTCAAACCGACGGATGTACCTGTCTTTAGAAACATGAAATCTCTGGGGAGCACGGAGATATCTGTAGTAGCCCCCTGCGGGTGGTGACTTATGCGTTAAGCAGTGATACCCATTTCATGTATTCAGAAATGTTTTCTTGATCCGAGCCGGTTCGATGGAAACATGATTAAATGGGGACAGAATGTAGTGGGTTTCCCTCATGGTGGCTGCGTTGAGTTTTTCCAAGTCCACAGTACGTCTGGGAGAGCCGTTTTTTTTTGTTTTTTTTCAAGTGTGACAACCATCCATGGGCATCAGGTTGTAGGAATGCCCACTGGCACGGGTTCAATTATACTCAGTGCGACGTCTCGATCGAGGTTTTCTTTCACTTTCTTTTTCCAATGGTGAGGGACAGGAATAGGTGTGTGACTCGCTAGCGGCGTTATATTAGGAGCGAATATAATTTTCCACAGCTTTCCAGTCATAATTTGTAAGTGTTGATGTAGACATGTGTTAAATGCGCAGGACTTAAAATTAGTGCGTATCCATTAATCCATTTGGTGCCGATTGATTTCCGTTGGAAGGAACGGGATGACACTAGGCATCAATGGAATGGGTTCTTTACACGGGCATGTAACTTTTGTCGATTTCCTTAGCGACGTCCATCGAGTTGATATGGATGTCTGGGCTGGGAAACCAGGTGATAATAGATATAGGTTCTTCAGGGCAGATTCTGACGAGTAAAAACGACGTGTCGTTTGACACGTAAACCATCAGTCGCCTCTTTCAAACCAATTCTAATATGCATGAATAACACGTCCTTTATATCAAGCTGGTTGTCCGTACCGCCACGTATTCGATGATGAGTTTGCACGAGGTATCTTTCCGGGCACCTGAACCGTTTTAATATCTCTGGTTCACTTTGAACAAGTTGTATCAGCGAACGCAAGGATGCAATGATTACAGTGACTAATTGTATCAGTCTGAGAGTGCCCAAATGACCCATGAATTCGATGAATTATGGTCCCTTCTATTGTCTGTGACGGGGATAGATTTGGTTCACCTGCTTTAAATCGTTCCCCATTCCACAAAAGATGAAGCACCGCTCTAGACGGTGTCAAACCGATTTTATGCCTCCGTGTTGTTTTCATAGCAAAACGAGTAAGTGGGGGGGGTTAAATTAGTTTGAAAGAGTGACTGAGCTACGTTCAGTATCGCTCCTTGTTGATCTGTTCATGGTTTTGATCCAAACCTTACTGGATTTCCGGTATACTTTTTTAAGTTGGCCCCTAATTTCGTAATTATGACATACCAGTTTTGCTTCCGGGCAATATCTCCGATAAATTGACCCACTGAGGTAAGCTGACAAATCGGTCGAACTTTTTCTCAAGTGCAGTGAAGTTGACAGTTTCAGCCAAAACTTGACTAGTGTTCCTTATTGGTGTGTCCTGCAATCATCTGCCCGTCTATCATGTCGCTTGATTAGGTGACTTTTTAGCAGCTTTCCGTGTTGCGACAATAACTGTGAACAAACAAAATTTGGCTTGACTTGTAACCTTGCTAAAAAATGGATGATTAACTCGCCTTCTGCCTAGTGTGTGGAATGAAAGATCTACCGGTGAATTTCTTTGTGTAGCGTGACTAATCGGATATGCGACAAAAGCCTTCCTTTGGTTGCTGAATTTAAGATTTCAGCCCTGATAAGGTCGAAAAGAAGCCTGTTGACTTCAGCTGAGCATGTCATTCTCAGTTCGTTGCATGTTTCGACTGGATAGGTGAGCCGACACATCCCCTTATAACGGGTCCATGTGTCAAGGAATAATTCCCAGTCGTTGTCGGTTGCGTTTGGTTCAATGACAGGACAGTCTGGTTTCTTTGAGTTGGATGTCTGCATCGTGTTAGGGGTTCCATTTCGGTGAAGAGCGATAATTTCCTTTTCAGCTCTATCATCAATTGCATGAGTTGAGCAATTAAGTCCAGAGCCCCGTTTGGTAAAGATGCCATGTCTTATTTCCATATGTCAAACTGAATCTTGTTCGCAGCACCTTGTAAAGTAGAAACGAGGGAGTAGTTGTAGTATCGATAATTTATTCAGTAGACGTAAAAACAAAGTTATACCTCTAAAGACTGGGCTCTTTTATATTATGGTAGGAGGTAACTTCCGGATATTTATCCGTGCCTTCTACCAGGTTGGATTTGACTCGAAGTCTTTTTATAGTGGGAATTTAGGGGAGATCGCGCACGGGCCGAGACTCATGCGTTCCTGGTCACTGTTAGTCATTGGAGCACTCGGTGCAATGTGAACTATACTAGCTTTTGGTAAGTCTCTCAGCACGAAGCCAGGTGACCTTGATATTCACAGATTCACTAGACCCAGAGGTCTAATGCAATGTGAATCTATGCTTGTTATTGATTGGCCTCCCGGCATGTATACCAGATGACCCTGTGCTAGGCTGGAATAACCGAAAGCTGTTGGGCTTAGCCGCGGAAGGAAGAGTTAACGTCTGTAGCTAAATGTATGCCTACGGAAGCTCCCATTATTTAATGGTACGGTCAATTTCTACTCTACTGTGTGCAGACAGCCTCGTTCTTGATATAAAATTTTTGGCAGGAATTTTTAAAAGAACAAAAAGGAAGAAGCAACTCTAAAACTGGTTCTCTGTTATTGAAACAGATAATAGGTTCCGAAAATAATCAGTAAATGACAGAATAGGATGGAAGTCGTTTACCTAAAAAGGAAAAATGTTTAAATATCTTAAAGTCATAGGAAAACTGAAATAATGGCCAAAGCTCAGAAGAAATATTCTGAACATCTTACTATCATTATTTCTGTGAGGACACGAGATGGCATATGCAGAGGATTTGTCAAGAGTGAACGAATGGCACGAGAGAGGGAGAGAGAATCAAGGAATTCTGTGCTGCCGGCGCACCTTGATGATGCAACTGAAAGAGTAGAGTGAAATTATAGTTTTACTCAACCAACGCTCTTTCCTCAAAAGAGATACTGTATATAAGTCGATTTCGAGTACAGCTCAACTCTTGTTTTTTGGAAAGAGTTCTGTAACGTAGTGGCTAACGTACTGAATTGTGACATCTCAGTAACCGAGTTCGAATTATCATGCTATTAAGTTCACTTTTGGACTAATACTTTTTGGAAGGTTTGAACCCCCTTATCTTCCTACCTATGGGTACCATTAAAGTCCTTCTAAAAGGAAGATTTTGGCATTAAATAACCCATAAAGATTGATATGCCATTAGATAAAGAAACCGAACCGAACCTTGCTTTTTGCTAATAAAATCTTAATTTAAAGTTTTTGAAACTAATATTTGTTCCTAGTTTTTCCCTTTATGATTGAATTTTAAACTTACAAAATCATTAACCATATATAGGTCAACGTCACTTTCTGCTTAAGCATTAATTCTTCCAAATTCGACTTACACGAATATATACGGTATGAGGTAAGGGTTAGGTTTAAAAGTAACGAAACTAATTTTTTTCAGGTTGGCGACCGTGATTTAAAATGTGTGATCAATGTGAAAACATTCCTTTCATATTTGCCTCTTAGAATTCAAGTGCAGCTTAGTAATCTTCGATTGTTAGAAATGAGTTTGGTTAAGTTTGTCGCGAAAATGGAAGAGGTTGGGGTAAAAAGAATATTCCTTTGGTACCATAACTCCCTTTGTTCCCTGATCTGATATGACCAGATTTATTCATTTTAACGGCATGTCAACTTGTCTGGGGTTATTTCTGCCAGCAAGTTAAAGAATTGCGTTCATTATACGTCCATCTTCATATTTTTGTCTAGTTAAAGCGTTTATTTTACTATTTTGTTTTAACGATATATCGTATGAAATAGATTTTGTAAATTAATTTTCATAATACAGTGGGGGAGATTATGGCATACACTGCTGATGAGACCTAATAAAATCGAAACAACAGTTCAGTGGTTCCGTATGTCACACCTTGTGCTTATTCGATTTTCTGGTCATGGTAATTCAATTTATAATATATAACTCCTCTATTTAATAAAATATGTTGTTCGTTCATATTTACATTTTTTGTGTAGTTATTTTTATGAGTTTTTTTTTTGTGCACGAACTTATTGAATGCGAATAATTTTTAAACAAATTTATTTGATCGCTAGATGGGACCCTAACGGATAAGACCCTCCATGTGAGTGTGAACCTGAGAGAAATGACAATGAAGGGATGCTCCTCACTCCTTAAATCTTCAAAACTTACCATCAAATGCAGTTTAGTGGCGTACCCAGGATACTCTTTTTGTGGTATCTTACCCATCTATAAGTGTATTCTAAACTCCATGGGAATTTGTAAGATGCACAGAAAAGCTGTTTTTAAGAGTCTTTTTTCACACTGTCTTATTGAATACGAATAATTTTTAAACAGATCTATTTGGCCCATTGATGAGACCCTAACATATAGTACCGCACCGGGATAGCTTGGACCTGCAAGTATAGCTTGGACCTGCAAGTATAGCTTGGACCTGCAATACAGGGGTTTAACACACTTTCCATACCTCCAGAACTGTAGCCCCAACATCAAATGCTGTTTAGTGTCGTACCTAGGACACTTCTTTTTATTTTGTCGTGGTCATACTCCTCTACAGAGAATCCGGGCAGCGTATTCTAAGCCATGTCAACAGGGTGGGCTTGCATTTACATCTGAAATAATTGATCTACAAGACCAAATTGCTTGTGACTGTTCCTGGTAAGTCACTTTATGATATCTACTAATGTTTGATTAATTAATTAGGTTTAAAAAGAAGAAATAGTGGGAGAAATATTATGTTGCGTTAATCTTTCATGAGGAGAGGGTTTACCAGTTATGAAAAAAAAAAACATTCCAGATCATGACTTTACAATCTGTCACACTACTACCTCAAATATTAGGCAAGCTCCTATTTGCTAAATTTAACTTTGTGAATAAATCAAGTCAGAAGTTGTACCATCAGTACCATGCAGCTCAGTACAACCAGTCAAATATTTATCAGAGAGAAGATGGGCGCTTTCAAGTAAGCCCTGTTGCCCTGCGAGGTGACATATAGATAAATACTCGGCGTATTACCCAGTCAACCTAATAGGTTAGGGAAAATATGAATATATTCTGGGGAAAGTCCTCATGGTGCAGTGGCTAACGTGCTGGACTGCGACATCGTAGTAAGCGAGTTCGAACTCAAGTCAAGCTATTACGTTCACTTTCAAGACTAATACGATTAGGAAAGGTATGAACATTCTTATCTTCCCAGTTATGGGTTAAATAATACTATTACTGTCCTTCTACAAGGTGGGCTTTGGCTTTAAATAATCCACGAAATTTGTTATACCATTCAACAAAGAAACCAAGCCAAACATCTATCCAGAAAAGTATGCTATAAGGCTATTTGTTGTAAGGATATGTGATACGCGCTTGTTAACCATTGCTCTTGAATAGTATGGGTAGTTATTAAGTTTAGCTTAGTCAAGCACAAGGCTGAGAAATTTGCATGCTTAAGGCCACCTATCGCCTAAACTCGCATACGGCCTTAACTTGCATGCAGTCTTCGAAAATGTCAAGTGCGAACTTCATGAACGTGTCGAATGACCACTTAATGTCGTGCTCTTCCAATGAGAAGTAATATAAAAATTATTAAGATCTTCGTAATATTCTTAATTTCTTTTAAACGGTATATATTAATCCAATTTGAATAAAGTTATAAACGAAAGGTTTATATTTTGTCTGAAGTATTCATTCGTTCACTGCTCCTGTAACTTGGTTTGTCCGTCAGGGTGCAATTCCTGTTGTGTGTCTTATGCACGAATAGCCGGACAGAGCCCATCCCTCTCCAGGTTTATAACTGGTTTGAATTCAGAGATTCCCTTTCTGACACCGGTTACGCCATCAAAGTTAAAAAGGTCAATCTGCCCTACTATTTACCCATAGCTAGGAGGTGCCCGTGGTGTAATGGTTATCGTCACAGGATGTGAACACTGCGATACGAGTTCAATTCCTGGACAAGACTGATTGCATTTCACATAGCACTAATACCCTTGGGAAAGGTATGAATCCAATTATTCTCCCTCCAGCTATGGGTAAATAGTAGGGCAGACTAGGTTCTTCAGCCTTGGCGAGGCAACTAGTATAGGAGAAGGAAAACTCTGAATTCAAACCTGTTAAACTCCGCTTAAAAAAATTGACCTTGTGTCATATCCTGCCCGAGCGGAGGGGTTGGGTAAATAGGATTTACCCATAGCTGGAGGGATAATAATAGGATTCATAACTTTACTAAAGACATTAGTTTTATGTAAAATGCAAATTGCCTCGTATAGAATTTCAACTCGGGTCAACGATTCCACTTCCTGATATAATAACAGTTACTCCATGAGCGCCTTAGTTGTAAATATACATGAATTTAATTGAGTTTGACTTATAAATAGACAATAAATTTTAATGTGGCATTTAGGTATTAAAAAATAACCCGCTTTAGAGCACAATACCACCATTAACTGGTATACAGTAAAGATCAAATTCACGACAACTGTAATGGTCTATGAGACTTCTCTTGTTGACCATTACTACACGGCATTATATTTATAAGTCGATCTTAGTCTGTTACAAGGTCACAGATGGGGTTCTTCAAGTAAGGACTGAATGTACTACAGTAGTAATAGTCTGTTTTCGTTTATTTCAGCCACTTCTTAGTGATAGGATACTTGCCAAATGGTATAACTAAATTAAAAAAAAAAAAAAAAGAACGCATTGGATCTACTCTCTCTGATATGAAAAATCAGGAAGATGGAGTCCCTCTGAGCAGTGTATTGTCCGTGACTCTGTTTAATATAAAAATAAACATGACCAAATGCTTATCCCCCGGAGTAGACGGATCGTTATACGTACACGACCATCTAATATGTTACAGGTCAAAATATATACACACCATTGAGCGCAAACTCCAACAATACTTAGACAAAATTAACAAATAGATAACAGAAAATTAGTGTAGATTCTCTAAAACAGAAAGTAAATGTATCCATTTCTGTCATAAGAGAAAACTACACAATGATCCTAGCCTGAAACTTGAAAGGACAGAAATTCCAGTTGTACACGAGTACAAATTTCTAGGTTTAATATTTAATTTTATTCCCCAATTGAAATATTTGAAGGCAAAATGCAACAGAACATTACAACTCTCACGTTTGATCGCCCACACGGATAGGGGAGTAGATCGAAACACTCTACTGAAATTGTACAGGTCACTGATTAGATCAAAACTAGATTATGGTAATTCTATATACCAATCAGAAAGAAAGACCTATCTAAAAATACTTAACCCGATCTACCATAGATGCCTGAGACTAGTACTTGGAGCCTTCGAAACATCTCCAGTTGAGAGCCGATATGCAGATGCTAACGAAGCACCAGCAAATATCAGAAGCAATAAATCATTTCTCTTGTATTATGTCAAATTAAAATAATGTCTATCTAATCCTGCATATGATGATCCAAAATATAGGAGTCTATTCTATAATAGACTATAAAACTTTTTGGTCTTTGGATGAAAACAATAAAAGATGAAGAATAAATTTAACAAAAATATATTATACGATCATACCAAAAATCCCATCTTTGACCATAAGGACATCGCTAGAGCAGCAATGAATATAACAAACTCCTAGAAATCAAGCTTATATAAGGAGAATAGAAGCAAATCTTCAGAAAAAGGCGAAAGGAAGTAGTATTATCCATAGTGCGCATAGGTTACACAAGGATTACACATTCCTACTTGCTTAAAGAACAGCAACCAATGTGCCATGCATGTCAGACTGCATACACAATAAATCATGTTCTTATTGAATGCATTGATCTGGTCTCTATAAAGAAACATTTTACAACGCAAGCTGTATGAAAGAACAATCTAAAAAAAAAACAAAGTGGACGCTATAATATCCTTCCTAAAAGCAGTGGACCTATATGCAAAAATTTAAAGACCCGACCAATAAAAATATAAACAATACCAAAGTATATAAAAACAAATCAGTATCTGAAAATTACTGAATACAATGAACCGCACAGAAATGTACACCATGAATAAATGTTTGAAGATAGGAAGACCCTGAAACATACAATCTTATAAAAAATGACTTAATTCAGCGTTAAATGACCCGAAAAGGGTTGATACGCCGTAAAACAAAACAACCAAAGCAAACCAAAAAAAAAAAAAAATATATATATATATAAAAAGAAGCATATGATGGAAAAGCATAAAGATGATGTGTGTAGAGGTGTCTTTGGTGTACGAGCACGTTAAACTCTAAAAATCTGTTTTTCGGTAATTGGGTGATAGAGTAATTAACAGAAGAATTACTCCCCCTTGATTTGTATGAGCAGAGAGGAAAACAAAATGTTTTATTCAACCTGTGAGTGCATGATGCATGAAAAGTAACAAAACATTAATTTATCTGTATGACAAAAATTCTCATTGGGTTTACATATATATATATATATATATATATATATATATATATATATATATATATATATATATATTTCAACTGCAAAAGGATAAAACAAGGTAAAACTCAAACTTATGAGTTTTACGTGCCATTTAATCTAACGGACTTCAAACGTGTGGATACAACCTAACCCGATGATTGGTCGCGTGAAACTCGGTTAACAATTTCTACCTTGTTTTTATATTATTCTATGTTGCTTTATATTATTTTGTTATTGTTTTATATTATTATTGTTTTTTATTCTATAGTCAAGATATCGAGATATTGCCCAGCATTTTTGTGCATTGTGTATTTAACTAACTTAAACCGGTTTTAGCGGTAAATTAATCAATTATATATTATATAGCCACTTTCTATCACTCTCTCTTTATATATATATATATTTATATATACTTCGTTGATAGCACGGAGTTCCCTGAAACTCTCTCGCTAGAGTTGATGTAAGTCCTTGCTGGTCGGCCAACACGAGCACATCCATGTACAGGAGTCCAGAAGAGAATGTTCCTTATGAGTTCGTTTTTGCTAAGTGAAGGTGTAGAATGCAATTGATAGGTTCTCGATCACATGGAAATCTGATTTATACTTTAAAATAAAATTGGATTTCTTTCAAACTGTATCTGTGTTCTTACAACTAAATGGACGCACCATATAGATGCTAACAAAACACACTGAAAAAATATAGTGTATGTGTGTGTGTGTGTGTGTGTGGCCGTAAGCCAGCAAAATCGGCGAATGATAATTGCAAGATTGTTAGAGCTATACCAATAAAATTTCATAATTTAGAGAATAAAGACATTTCCTGTCCAGTTTTTGTCTAAATGGTAATTATATGTTGTCTTAATACGCGCTAAGCATAACTTGTTAATCAGCTAATTCAGGATATAAAGGTGATATCTATTTAAAGGTATTTAGAATCCTTCAAACATTCCTAAAAAGACACATCAATATCATCGTGGGTTACAGTTACCAAGTGAACCAAACGTGTTTTATAATTTCGTTTGGCACAAGGTATTCAAAGTACCCTACACTATATCGGGTCGATACAAAGTGACAACCCCAAAAGTGTCAATATACTAAGATCCGAACAGGTACTACGACTCCATTTGGGAAGCGCACGTGGTGCAATGGTTATCATTGTAGGAAATAGACACGGCAACACGAGTTCAAAGTTTGAACGAGGCTGTTTGCATTTCATATTTCACGAATACAGTTGGGAAACCTATAGATCAAACTATTCTCCTTCTAGATATGGGTAAATAGAAGTATCCCAATTTATAATAAAAATAAACAGCATAACATCCTGCCTCCCTCCAGAAATAAAAGGGTCATTATATGTAGATTACTTCCTCATCTGCTATAAATCTAAAAACATGACAACCATAGAAAGGAAAATACAACAATGCATAAATAAAATCCAAAAATGGACCACAGAAAATGGATTTACAATTTCAAATGGTAAAACAAAATGTGTACACTTCTGTCAAATCCACAAGATGCACAACCACCCTAAACTTACATTAAATAACACTGAAATACCCATAACAGATGAACATAAATTCCTTGGCATTATCTTTGACTCTAAATTATCATTTATCCCACATATAAAAAAGCTAAGAATAAAATGCAATCAAGTCATGCAACTATTGATAGCCATAGCCCACACAGACTGGGGTGCTGATAGAAAGACCCTTATCAAGCTATATAGATCTCTAATAAGATCAAAACTTGACTATGGCTGCTTCATATACGGAGCAGCCAGAAAATCCTACTTACAACGACTGGAAACCATACACCACCAAGGACTTCGCCTCACTTTAGGGGCCTTTAATACTTCCCCAAAGGAAAGTCTATACATCGAAGCAAACGAACCCCCTCTCTGTTTAAGACAAAAATTAGCACTACAGTATTACATCAAACTCATCTCCTGTCCACAAAATCCTGCTTATGATTACACCGGCAAAACAAAATATGAAAACCTGTATCAAAATAACCCCCAAAAAATCAGACCTTTTAGCTTAAGAATAAGTGACCTCCTCAACGAAATCAAAATCAACACTAAAATAGTACACCATACCATACTCTTCAAAACGGCACCATGGACCATAAGGCAACCAACTATAAACTTAGAACTGGCAAAGTTACCCAAAACAAAAACACACCACATCACTTATCAAGAGAAACTCAATAAAAATACAAAATAAGTTCCCAGATCACTATCACATCTATACAGACGGATCCAAACAAGGAAAAAAAGTAGGTTGTGCTGCTATTTCTAAAAAAAAAGAAACCCTAAAACGCCTACCTAATGAAGCTTCAATTTACAGTGCAGAAACCACAGCCATTGATCTAGCTATGAATATCATAGCAAATCATAAAGTTTCCAAATTTATCATATACACAGACTCCAAATCAGTCCTGCTAGCACTACAGAACAGAGATACATCATCCCCCTTGATTACAAAGCTCCTAAACAAACTAAACACCCTCTCTAAAAATAATAACATCATATTCACCTGGATACCAAGTCACATTGGCATCCAAGGAAATAAAAAAGCAGACAAAGCTGCAAAAAAAGCTCTTCAAATTGATATGTGCAAATCAAAAATCCCATATACAGATCTAAAACCAACCATAAAGAAATTTATATCAGACAAATGGCAGAAATCATGGGACAATCAGACCCAAAACAAACTCCATGAAATACAAGAAGCTATCGGAGAGTGGCCAACAGGCTACAGAAGTAACAGAAGAGAAGAAGTAATACTTGCCAGATTGCGTATTGGGCACACCCACATTACTCATTCACACCTGTTAAAAGGGGAGGATGCCCCAGTGTGCCCATCATGCAAAGTACAACTCACAACCAAACATATCCTTCTAAATTGTAACAACCTAAAACATATCCGCACTAAGTACTATCAAGCAAGAAACCTGAGGGACATCTTTAAGAATACAAACCCTGAAAACATTTTTAATTTTCTAAAAAAAAGCAACTTTTTCAGTAAGATATAACCAAACATCTCTATAGAACCGCTATTTTAATGACTGAAATTAAAAATAACCTTTTTGGCATTAAATGACCCACAGGGGTTGATATGCCGTTAAACAAAACTCAAACTCAAACTCAAACTCAAATAGAAGAGCAGACTGGGCTCCGATTTTGGAGAAGGAAAACTGAATTCAAACTTGTTAAAAACCACTTAGAAATTGACCTTGTGTCGCTTCCTTTTTGTGGTGTAGTGGTTGGCTAAATACATAGTACCACTCCAGGTCAGAGTAGACCTCGGAGTAATGATTTTGAAAGGGTACGACACACTCTTTAGATCTAGAATTTTGTGAAAAAATCTTTCTAGATACAGAAAATTCTCTCATTTTATTTCATTTTTCGAAACTATGAAAGAGAAATGTAACTGAAAACCTCATCTTATAACTAAGAGAATCATCGGTAAAAGAAATATCTGGTGGTTATTACGATAAAATCTTAAATTAGATTTGAATTAATATGTGGGTGTATTGAGCTTTACTTTGATAATAGCTCAGATGTGACCTCATTGTCTCCTGTGTTCAAAAGTGGAAACACTTTATTTAAATCAGGATTTTACTGCGCCCTCTGGTTTACGTCATTGATACAAGTACAAACAGAAAGACAGGTTTATGAGATGACAGAAGACTTTGTTGAATCAAGGTGAAATTTATAGATAAATATAAAGAAACTGGAAAACCGATTGATGGAATTAGATGAGATCAGTGTGAAAATCCTAATTACGTAAAGATCAGAACTGAATGGAATAGATAAATACACAGTTTGTCTATGAAGAAATACGATTGGGTAAAAATGTTTATTATCAACTTTTTTACAAATTAACTTTTTCTCCATCAAAATAGCTCCCTTGTGAAGCCACATATGGACAAAAATATCTTGGAAACATTGCTGAAAGTCATCAACTGACACTGCCTTTAGTTTGTTTATCACGAACCATTGAATATTCTCAACAGTTTTCAAATGGCAACCAGAAAGGATTTGTTCAAAATAGCCCGCAGTCTCCTTTTTTTAATTCTTATCTAGTCCTTTCTTTAACGTTTCGTTAGAGTCCAAGTTGTACAACCATATATAGTTGTAGTGACATAGTTACAGCTTGGAAGAATGCGCATTTTTGAAAACCTTATAAGTCAGATTTTCAAAAAATTTGTATTCTATTTCATTTTATAGAATAAAATAGAAACTTGTTGAAGAATGAATTTAATTGTAACAAATAATTGTACCATTCTTAAAAAAGAAAGATGTTAATTTCCTATAGTTTATATCACAACTTGACACGTTTTTAGTTTTCGTGCTCAAAAGTACATCAGTATACTTTTTTTTATCGTGAAAATGGCTTAGACAATCATAGAAACCGGCGTTTCACTTATTAATATAGATTAACAGTCTAATGTAAGAAATAATGATCTTCTTTAAAAAAATATCCTTCGGAAATATTCAACCTATTTTCGCTTTAATATTCTATTCTAATGAATAATAAAACAAGACTAATTATTTCATTAGTGTACACGTGCTTAATAAATAATTAAGAAACAAACAAAAAAGTAATTTGAGCTGTTTAAACTAGAGGTCTCACGTATCCTCTACTGATAAAAAGACGTGTGCAAACAGCCTTGTTCTCGATATGAAATTGTTGGCAGGAATTTTGAAAAGAGCAAAAAGGAAGAAGCAACTCTTAAACTGATTCTCTGTTATTGAAACAGATAATAGGTTCCGAAAAAAAAATCTGTAAACGACAATCAGAAAAGAACGGAAGCAATTATTTTGACACAGATTGGTCTTTTACCAAAAAAGGAAAAAAGGAAAAATGTTTAAATATCTTACAGTCATAGAAAAACTGAAATAGTACCAAAAACTCAGAAGAAATATTTTGAACATCTTACAATCATTATTTCTATGTGGACACTAGATGCCATGTAGAGGACTTGTCAATATTAATGACTGATGGCAACAGAAAATCTATAGGGTACAAGTAGGTTTTATTTCATTCGTGGAGTATGTGGTCGGTTAATTGTAGGTTTCTATGGGGATGATTTTGAGTTTCGTATCTGACTCCTTTTTCCTCTTCTTACCTCATTAACTTGTCTTCTTCTTTCTATGGAAAACTGCAAGAGAATTGAAGTCGGAAAGAAAAGGACAAGTATACTTTTATACTCAAAACTTTATTTTTGGAGTTCACGACTATTCTGTGGCGTGGGACGTTTTCCAGAACCAATAGAAGTCACGTTTTCCGTACAAGGTATTGAAATACATTACAGTCATTCTTGGTGAATTTTAGGCTTAGAGATTTCCAGTGTGTGTGTCCGGTGAGGCATGTTTAGCAAGAATGGCTGCTAGCAGGAGACACGACTATCGTAAAGTTCTGCACGTGTGTTGCCTTGTTAGCAACTGAGGGAAAAGGGTCTTTTCGATAACAGTGGTAACAGCTTAACTGAGAGAATCTCAGGAAACCTAATTTTCAAGCATGCGCGGATTTTGCTTCTTATCAGAGGCCCCCTGGGTAACTGCTACATTTTTTAAATTTGTTTTTATTCCTTTTTTATTAATCCCCACAAGTCAAGAGATTTTGTGCTGTCGGCCCACCTTGATGATGATGATGATGATGATGCGATAAAAGAGTTGAGTACAGCTATAGTTTGACTTTACCAACGCTTTTTCCTCACAAAAGATATCGCTCTGTCAGTTGGAGTGGTATAATACTCCGACTAATCTCTGCTTCGGGGTAAGACCCCACCTAACGAAGCCACCTGTTGGCCGTGGGTGGTGAACCGTAATGCTTAATGACAGGGTCCTGGTGGCTGAGCTGTCATTGACCCGCAACCTCAATGATCACGTGAACTGCAACACCTCTTTGGCCTTTACTGGACTAGATGGGCACTCAGGCTCTATTTGATCAATCACCTGGTCATGTTAAGCCCTAGAACCTATATGATTGTCCTAACCGTATTCTTCAGATAACTCCAGTGGCAAGCAAGTAGCCAACTCTATTTTTATCTTAAAAGTGACGAGGATCAGTTGCGCTGAGATGTAATATAATGTCCGAGGGATTTCGTTTTATATATCTTGCTTTTGGGTTTAGTTAGGCTGCTAACCTTTCGGCTCAGTGCATAGGTTAGTTAGGTGCAAACTTGAGCGCAGGTGTTAACGCACACGCGGGGAGGATGTGTCGTTCACAGATGTCAAAATAAAAA
The DNA here is from genome assembly GCA_963585895.1 of Sepioteuthis lessoniana. Lineage (NCBI taxonomy): Eukaryota > Metazoa > Mollusca > Cephalopoda > Myopsida > Loliginidae > Sepioteuthis > Sepioteuthis lessoniana. The sequence goes on along the minus strand of OY757910.1, from coordinate 59,769,144 downwards.
TCCCAGATAGAAAGGTTGACCAGTGGATGTGAATGACGTCATGCATCGGAAGCGCGCGCGGAGGATTTTGGGGATTTTGAAAAAGTCAGTGAGTTGAGTCTTGCAGTGCGAAGAAGAAGAAGGATGACTTTCGCTAGCTCGTAGTGGCTTTGTGGCGGGTGCCACACGTGTGTGTGGGGTGCAGATGGAAAAGCCAGCATAGAAAGATTGTGCCTCTCTCCTTATGTCGAAAAACCTTTAAATTCAAAGGTAATAAAAAGTTTCGTACTTGAACAAAGAAGTCATAAGTATTTTTCGTGTTTCGGGATTTCTATGTTCTATGTATATATGTTAAGAACATTCTATGTACGTTTCGCATATTCATGTATGGCTATGGTACAGAGATAGCAATACTTAAAACCATTAAACTTTGTGCGAACAGATGCATAATCACAAATTTAGTTTTTAAATTTGGATAATAATACTTGATACTATTGAACTGTGAGTAAACAAATGAACCTTCGCTCGTTTAAAAAAGTTACCTACAAAGTATTCTCATACAAATCACACACATATACACAAACACGCATATATATATATATATATATATATATATATATATATATATATATATATATATAAATGAAAAGGTCTGCAAATGGTTTCATGTTTGGTATTTAGTTTTTTATTATTTCATATACCTCTGCTACACGTGCTCAGATATTTCAGTCTTCGGTTGGCAGTGTTTGAATTTTCGCTGAATGTAATTCCAGGATTTGTGTCTGTGATTGTCAGTTTGAAGTTAATTGTGCGTAAAGATTTTAAACATTCTGTTTCCTTTGTTGGTGTTCTGTTTGCAATTTTTGTGATGAAATGTATGTGATATAATTTGTGTACGAATATATATATATATATTGTGTATATATAAATGTATAAATTCTTGTGTATAAGTGTGCACACTAGTATATATGTATATACGCCAATGTTTGCATACACATGTTTGCACATATTTTCAAGGGCATTCGGTGGTTTAATGTGTGTAAGATTGTATTTGTTTCCATACGCTGATGCATTTCAGGTTCGTCGGTGGGTGTATGGTGGTTGGTTGTTTGCTTGGTTTTGTTGAATACCATATCGAGCTTTGTACTATCATAGCCATTCTTGTTGAAAAAACAGTCGTAATACTATTTAACCCATAGCTGGGGGGATAAGGAGGTTCATACCTTTTCCGAGGGTATTAGTCTGAAAATGAACATTACAGCTCGGCTAGAGTTCGAATACATTTCGAGACTGCATTTTACACCATGGGTATATTTGTTTGTTTGTTCGTTTGTTATTGTATGTGTGTGTGTGCCTCTGTGTGTGTGTGTGTGTGTGTGCGTGCGTGTGTTTAGGCTCTGTTTTATGTTGGTTTAAATCTATCAATAATTTTTTTATTTATTTGGAATAATGAGTAATCACCTGTTTGGTATATTGACATTATTTTAAAGTTTCTATTGATGCCTCTATAAAGGTGTTTCTATTTCCTGGTAATTTAATGTTGCTGTTAGGGTTGGTTGGTGTAGGTTTTGTTTCGTGGCATATCAACTCTTGTAGGTTATTTAATACCAAATCTTGCTTGTACACGTATATTAAATATATATGATTAGTAAATGAAATAGCTTATAGGTAACATTGTTATTTAACACTAATAATTCCATCCAAAATTATTCATTCGTTTGCACACGGTTTCAAGTATTGCTATATAATACTAATAATTTGATTTTTCATCATTCATTTGTTTGCACACAGTAAAATGGTTTCAAGTACAGAAAATTTCTATATGACTCATTGATCGGACCCTAACAGGTACTTCCACTCCGGGTTAGAGTGGGCTTGGAGGTAATGGTAATGAAGGGGTACTTCACCTCAAAGCTCTAGAACTGGAGTCTCACCATAAAATGCAGTTTAGTGTCATACACAGGACACTCGTTCAGGGCTCTTATTCCTCTGTAGAGATGCAGTGGGTGTATTCTAAAGCCCCAGCCAAATGGGCTATTCTTTTATGTAAAGAGACTCTATTGTGCCGTGTTTGTGTGCATCCTCTATAAATTTCGTTGCAGTTTGCACATTTAGACTAAACTTTTTTTTAATCGCAACTTAAATTTTTATTTTTTAAGAAGGTTGATTTCATGTTTTTCATGGTAAAAAAAATTCCTTATATAGTCCACATCTTTTATTTTTGTATTTTGAGATTCCATCCGTTGCGTACACCTCACGTCTAGATGTAATTATGGTGCGTTTTTTTAAAGTTTTTTGGTTGTCGTTTGCTTATAATGATTTTTTTTGTGTTTGATATGTTTTTAATTCTATTATTATTTTTAAGTTGATCAACGTTCTTTGATATTTCTTTGAATAGTTCTGGATTGTTTTTGTTATATGTTGAGACATATGTTATGGTTTGTTGCTATTTTTAGCTGGGGAGTCATATTTCTCCTAATTGTATTTTTCTGCTAATTCGAATCCCTTATTTATTAGAGCGGTGGGATATCCTCTCTGGTGGATACACGTAATTCTTCTTGGCAGATTCGTCGGAGGTTTTTGTTTAGGACTATGGTACATAACCTACGTACTCAGGTATAAAGGATGGGTTGTATGCAGCTTTTGGGGTGATAGCTCTTGAAACGGATGTATTGTTGTGTGTCTGTGGGTTGGTACTGTGTTATTGAGGGACAAAGTTCTTTGATTTCAGTCAACAGTTTTTGGTCTTCTTTAAGATATTTTGTTGTGTAATGTGTTGCTCTATTTTCTACTAGTTCTAATTGAGCTTTTAATTTTATAAGGTTTATTCTTGCTTTTTTTTTCCTGCTTCTTTGTCTTGTGGCTTTTTCCTTAAATATTTTTGGAATAAAGATTTAATCTGCTACGATGAACTCTTGGTAAATTATACAGGGTCCGGAAGCAAAATATGGAACAATTTTTAAAGCGTTTTTTTTTTTTTTTTAGTCTGATTAATTCAATTTTCGAAAAATAAAACGAGATAAATATTAATTTTCATGATTAGCTCTATCATTCAAGCACTTTTTAAAATTAAAATCCAACCCAATATAAGTGAGCAAGAAAAGAAATAACAAAGAATCTATAATCTTTTTTTTAAGGAAAAGGGGAATGGAGGTTTGAACAAAAACTGAAAAGAAGACTTTTAAACTGCTCTCGCTACGGCAATTAAAAAGGACCACCCACAACGTCACTAAAAAGCACGCTAATGAATTGAAAGTCCACTAGAGAACTGTGAGGATAACAATTAAACAAAATTTAAGCCCAGACCTTAACCTCCTTGATTACACTATATGGGGTGTTGTAGAAAACAAAACAAATGCAACTTCCCATCCAAATATTGGTTCGCTTAAGACTATTGAGGAGGAATGGAATAAAAGATCTGAAGAATTTATTTTGAAGGTATGCAAATCATTTTAAATGCGTGTTGATACAATAATTGAAAATATGGTGGCCATATTGATTAAATTTACTATCTTCTTATTTTATCCTTTATTTCTAAAATTAGAATTAGTTTTGTTTTATAAAAGAGTCGTTCATTATAATACTAGAATATTCATAATTTTGCTTCCTCACCCTGTAGAAATTTCTTTGTTTTTAATAGCATTAAAAATGCTATCGTCATTTAATTCAGAAGGTTTCCACACATTTTAAGTTTTTGTCTTTTGGTTTTGTTGGCTTTCTATTGTATGTAGATATTCCTTATACTCTATAGATGTCCATAATGTGTTTCAAAATTGTTTACAATAGATTTCGCATTTTGGTTTAATTGTGTTCAGATATTAGGTGATCAGTGATTGTGAGTATTTTTGTGCTTAATTTTTTTCCTTTTCAAGGTATATATACATATATAGTATTTGGTATAACCAACAAGAGTTGATATGCCATAATACACAATCAAAAAATCTAGTCAAAAGAGATAGCGTGTAAACTTCATATATATTAAGTCAAAATCAGCACATGGTGGTAGTGAGATTATAATTAAAGCTATTCGCTTAAAATGTCTGAAATTAGAGACGAAAGACATTTCTTGTTTAGTTAGTACCTGAATTGTAATTCCTCAAAAGACACATCAGTATCATCGTGGGTGAGTTACCAAGTGAACCAAACATGTTTTATAATTTGGTTTGGCACAAGGTATTCAAAGTACCCTACACTATATCGGGTCGATACAAAGTGACAACCCCAAAAGTGTCAATATAGATAAGATCCGAACAGGTACTACGACTCCATTTGGGAAGCGTACGTGGTGCAATGGTTATCATTGTAGGAAATAGACACGGCAACACGAGTTCAAAGCTTGAACGAGGCTGTTTGCATTTCATATTTCACGAATACAGTTGGGAAACCTATAGATCAAACTATTCTCCTTCTAGATATGGGTAAATAGAAGAGCAGACTGAGCTCCGATTTTGGAGAAGGAAAACTGAATTCAAACTTGTTAAAAACCACTTAGAAATTGACCTTGTGTCGCTTCCTTTTTGTGGTGTAGTGGTTGGCTAAATACATAGTACCACTCCAGGTCAGAGTAGACCTCGGAGTAATGATTTTGAAAGGGTACGACACACTCTTTAGATCTAGAATTTTGTGAAAAAATCTTTCTAGATACAGAAAATTCTCTCATTTTATTTCATTTTTCGAAACTATGAAAGAGAAATGTAACTGAAAACCTCATCTTATAACTAAGAGAATCATCGGTAAAAGAAATATCTGGTGGTTATTACGATAAAATCTTAAATTAGATTTGAATTAATATGTGGGTGTATTGAGCTTTACTTTGATAATAGCTCAGATGTGACCTCATTGTCTCCTGTGTTCAAAAGTGGAAACACTTTATTTAAATCAGGATTTTACTGCGCCCTCTGGTTTACGTCATTGATACAAGTACAAACAGAAAGACAGGTTTATGAAATGACAGAAGACTTTGTTGAATCAAGGTGAAATTTATAGATAAATATAAAGAAACTGGAAAACCGATTGATGGAATTAGATGAGATCAGTGTGAAAATCCTAATTACGTAAAGATCAGAACTGAATGGAATAGATAAATACACAGTTTGTCTATGAAGAAATACAATTGGGTAAAAATGTTTATTATCAACTTTTTTTTACAAATTAACTTTTTCTCCATCAAAATAGCTCCCTTGTGAAGCCACATATGGACAAAAATGTAGTTTTTGGTCTTGGAAATATTGTTGAAAATCTTCAATTAACACTGCCTTCAGTTCGTTCATCACGAACTGTTGAAGTTTCTCAACTGTTTCCAAATGGCCACCAAAAAGCTATTGATTTGGAGGAACTTGAAAGAACTAAAAAGACTTATATTTGAAGAGTAATAGGGTTATGGTATCATAGGATATTTTGGGGGTGAAAATTTCATTCACAAAATGTGTCGAGAAAGCAATAAGACCAGGTTTTGTTTTTAGAATATAATCAGGTTATCTTTTTCCGTTTGGCAATTATGATCGAAAATAGGCTACCAATATTAATTTATCACCAATTATTCTCACTGTCAGATATCGATTAGATCTGATGAGAGCCCTCTCTTTTGTCACATTTTTCCTTAATCAGTTCACTAAAAGTAGAAGCGTTCCATATGTAATGGTCATCGTTGTTAGGAATGAACCTGGCGATCCGAGTTCAAATCCTGGATGAAGCCGTTTCCATTTCTCATAGTTTTAATATCTTTGGGGAAAATATAAATCCAACAATATGATTGAATTGTAGAGAAGACTGGACTCTAAACTCTAGTATTACAACTAATCTTGCAGAAAGAAAAAAGTTGTACTTTGCTTAAAAAAATGATCTTATGTCATATCCTGCTTGTTGTTATCTTCCCAATCTGTTGGTCATGCAAGAATGCTTTATACCACTAAAAATATGTTCCCAAGACCGAACAATATCCTTATAAGCCGTTATTCTTAAACACTTCTATTGCATTATCCTGAAGTTTTGCCTAGAATCTGATCAGACGTGACTTATTTGACGCACTTGAAATAATTCAACATTACTCAGCTGAACGTGAATTCTGAGAAACAATCATACTGTCACCGATAAATTCTGGTTGACATGTCGGCCAGGAGGAACGTTCATAGACAAGAAACCAATGCGATTGGTTGATGTCTCTGTGCTTAATCGTTCGGTTCAGGATGATTGGTGAGACTAAGTAGGGATTAACATTGATAGTTTGTTTGTGATTATGGTTGCCAACATGAAAAAAATAATTTCATTTCTTTCTAAACACAAAAAGTGGTCTCCGTGCTTTCTCTACACATTTTCTGAATGAGTTTTCGTTCCTAGAAAGCATTCCTGTGCTTCCATATTAAGAATATTCAAAGAACCAAGATTTTTCAAAACTAATAAATAATTCACAGAAAAAGAACCTAAGAGATAAGTCACATGATCATGACGGGCTATCAAGATATTTATTTGGTCAGTTTCGCGTTGTTCTTTCTTGTCGTTATTCATTAGATATTGGCATTTGTTTGGGCGAAAGCAATTTTGACATGAGGGTACGTAAGAGAAACAACCAATGAAATCGAATTTACGTGTAATGGCTTGAGAGACCTGGATTCTAATAATTTATTTACAGTATTCTGTATGGGATAGGCAAGTTAAAAAAAACCCCCAAAAAACAAAGTAAAACAAAAAAGAAAGTGAAACACGATGCATGTTACAAGTTGAAATACTCATGTTAGATAAAAAGTTACAATAAACCTTTGGTCATAGACACAGGCAAGAAAAAATCTTAAAATCCCTTTTGTCCTGTGGTGAGGTTTTGAATACGCTGACTCTATCCTCTGCCGAGAGGTATGACTCCTCAAAAAAGGGAGTCCTGTGTATAACACCAAACTGCTTCTGAAGGTGAAGCTTCAATTCTGAACATTTGGGGAGTGTGAAGTACCTCTTCATTGCTTTTACTCCTAGGTTTACTCTGACCCGGCGTAGCAGTCTCTGTTAAGGTCCCACAGAAAGTGCCTATTAGATTTAAATTTGCAAATTATTCGTATTTTATTGGACTGTGTGCAAAACAAAAACCTCTTAAAGAACAACTGCACAAAAATGTGAGAATGAATGTACAATGAACACGATTTCGTAAACTCCAGGCATAAAATAACCTTAGATGGGTTGTCATGCCGTTAAAATCAGTCAATCAATCAAAAATTCCTTTTTCTTATTTCGTTCTTTTAAAGGATGTCTTTTTTGCAGTTTTTGTTTCAATCAAAAATTCATGCCTCATCGTTACATATGGTAATTGTTACTATAAACGATAATTCACATAGTGTCTCTTGGGTATGGCACTAAACTGTATCCATTTGTGAGGTTTAGGCTCTGGATCTTTGAGGAGTGTGGAGTCACCTCTTCATTGGCATTACTCTCAGATCCACTCAGCCAGTGTGTTAGTATCAGTTAGGATCTTATATATGAATCAAATAGATACGTTTAAAGATTATTAGTATTGGATAAGAATACGTAAAACCATATAACTGTGGGCACAAAATGATTACTTTTAAATACAATTATTTATGTTAGGAAGACTTGAAACCTAGGAATTATTATTCGTCATATGAAACCGTATAATTGTCTGCAAATTATCAGTGTTAGATAAGAATAATTGAAATCATATAACTGCAAAAAAATGAATAAATAAACGAATAAATATTGTCTATTCAAAATTATTATTGGTATGACTTGACTTGAGATTGAACCCCGGTCTCCCGGCGAACACTCTACCAACTAGACCAATAGGAATACTTTAAATCATATAACTGCATACAAAAAATTATTATTATTATCATTATAGACAAATAAAAAAGTATCATTGAGAATGAATCAAATTTCGGGATTAATTAACTCACAAGGAGTTGACACGTCGTTAAACAAATCAAACCATACAGCTGAAAATCATAGTTTTTATATTATCTTATAAAGTTAAATTAAAAAAAAAATTTTTTATTCAAGCGAGATTTATCGATTTAATCATTTTTAATAGAATTCTTAGGATAGTTACTATTATGTAGTTATTTTACATCTTTAGCTTGAGGAACTGCATCAGTTTAAGTGAATGGGAATAATTAGGTTAGTACGGCATATTTGTTAATTTAAAAGGAAATTCTGTTCATCTTGCAGCAACTTGGCTTTCTGCTGATAATATATGACTTTTTGGGACTCATTTTTGAGAGACCTCTCTCCCATGTGGAATTTTTTTTACTTTAAAACTTTTGAGTTTAGTGAGTGTGTATACCAAATTTTGTTGCTCTACGAAATGTTTGGTTGTCTGTGGAGGACAGAGAAACAAATTTTTCTAATTATTAATATAGACGCAAAGAAGGTTTGTTTAATTGAGCCAGCTAAGTTTACTTAATGTGCGCTCATGAATTATAAATATCTTTTCTAATGATCGAAAAAAAATCTGACCAAACGCCTTTCATGTTTCTGTCTGTCCACCGGTTATCATAGTACTTATAAAACTAGAGGTCTCGAGTTCAATTCCTGGGTGGAATAATACAAAAGTATGCACTGGATTGTTGTCAAGGGGGATGGAAACCATAAAGAAGAACCGAAGATTACGAGTTCTGATATTTCCAGTGAAGTTTAAATTTTAAACATTTGAAATGAAATATTTAAATGAGGAAATGTACGACTGAGCAATCTATAAGATAAAATGATGATGTTTAGACATTTGTATAGACAAGTCAATTCTTGATACTTTTTGATTTGGTTTGGTTTTATGGCATATCAACCATTGTAGGTTATTTAATGCCAAATCGATTTTATACGTATAAACAGTTCTATTTCAAACAATTCAGTTTAGCATAAGTTCAGTTTTTTTGTTTCCACACATTTAAATGTATACACAGTTATATTTTAGACAATTCAATTTAGCATAAGTACACTGTTTAGTTCTATTTAATCCATTGATAGGACCCTATCAGGTTCTACTACCCCAGGCCAGGGTGGACCTGGGAGCGATGGCAATAAAGGGGTACTCCGCATTCCCCAAGCTCCAGTATTACTGAAGCCTCACCAACAGATTGTTTAGCGTCATATTTAGGACACTTGTTGAGGGAGTCTTACTTCTCTGCAGAGATGCAGTGTATTTTGTAGCCCCAGCCGACTGGGCCAGATACTTTTTGACCAGACGTCTGAATATTTTTTGAGCAGTTGCTTTTAGAAGGCCAGTGCTAATCCTTGATATTTTTATCTGCGGTTTTGGGCGATTCACTGGATTCTACACTCACCCGACTGAGCTCTCTTTGATTTTTTTTTTTTTGCGGAAATTAATCCCAATGATAAGATTTGAGAACATGAAGGACATAACCCCCCCAACTTTACACCAAAGAAAAAGTTCTCCGACAAATGGAAAACTCACCGGAATATGTTTAATGCCCAATGAACAATTTTAAAGTGAATTAACGTTTCATTCATTACCCATTTTTGTTTTGCTAAATACAGGTTCAGTCTTGATACTTTTAACGCATCCCTTATTTGGTTGGTTGATTAATTGATTGATTGATTTTTGGCATGTCAGCTTGTCGAGGGTTATTTCATATCTAGTGGTTTGGGAATCACGTTCATACTTGCATTTTATGTGTAGTTGTTTGTAATGGGATTTTTTGCTCCCGGCCCAATCAAATGAGAGTGATTTTTAAACGGATCTATTTCACCCATATATGGGGCCCTAACAAATGTTACCACTTGGACCGGGAAGTAAGGGCAATGAACTGAGACCTCTCCACCAGATGCAGTTTAGTGCCATACTCAGGAAACACCCTTTCTTTATCTAACTCCACTGTAGGAAATTCAGTCAGTGAATTCTTAGATTCATCAACAGGGCAACCCGTATTTATTTTTTTGTATTGTTTTATGAAATAATTTGATTGACTGAAAGTTTTGAAGTATTCGCTTAATAAATTCTTCCTGTTTTTTAACAGTTATATAAACAAGTAACGTGTGTATGCAAGCATGCGCGTGCGCGCGCGCACACACACACACACACACACATAGAAGAGAGAGATATCAAGATTACCTTTGGAAGTAGGGATTTAATAAGTCAAGATTTCCTTTCGGAAAGATATCTTCCCGGATACGCAAATAACCTCTCCAAATATATTCTCGAATTAGACACTTGTTTGAATTGAATGGAAGAGGACATTACTTGGCATTTGAAACATACAAAACGCCATTTCAAGTAAATTTCTTTTAATTTGACGAGGATACGTCAGCACTTATATTGCGTTAAAAACACCGGGTCAAATGAAAGGGTAATATGAAAATGCTAAAATTAGGGGGACTGTTGTCTTAAAAATTCTGAGGTGGCTTTTGTTATTCGTCGACCTAATGATATATAATCTCTACAGTTTTGCTATCTATTCATGAATATGATCTGCTTAACATTTCAAGATACGAAAAACACTTCTTTTTTACAAGATTGCAGCAGCACAAACTTCCTGTTTATTGTGTGTGTATTTATATATATATATTCAATAATGTGTGCGTAGTTGGGCAGCTATCCTTCATTTAAGTATGTTTGATTAAATAATAAAAAACACATTTTGTCTATATAATTTAATTAGAATCCTTTCAAGTTTCCTGATAAGTGTTTTGGTTTTAGGTTAGAGTTAGTAGATGGATTTACTGAAATTGTCCAGAGCGATTTTGGATAATTTCAGTAAATTCATCTTCTAACTTCACCCTTAAACCAAAACACTTGTCAGGAAACTTGAAAGGATTCTAATAAAATATATAGACAAAATTTGTCTTTATTATTTAATCAAACATGCACATATATATATACATATATATAATTTGTGTGTGTGTGTGTGTAAATAGAGAAAAAAGAACAAAAGTAAAAGGTAAGTAAGAGTAATAACATCAGAGTTCTGGAATGCCCGAGGTGAAAAATCCCAAAAGTGATTGCTTATGATAATATCATCACTGTTACTTTAAGTTTCAAGTGTCAAAAGAAAGTATATATATATATATATATATATATATATATATATATAAGGGTAATTCAGGAAATTTGATATTATTTCAGATGTACTAAGTTTTTCAGAAAAATTGATATCTTTTGTGTAATCAAATAATTTGACCCATTCTCATCCAAATGATGTCAAATTTTAACAGAGTGCGTAGAAATAACTCAAAGTTTTACATCTAATGTTTAAGCGCTCTTTCTTTTCCAATGAATGGCGTTTCTAAAGCTGAAAAGAAAAAATTAAACATAGAATTTTGTGATCATTTGAATGATTATTGTTCAAACAGATTACGAAATAATATCAATAATTAGACAGGACAAAAATTTCTGTCCTGTCTGATGATTGAGGGAATATTTCTTTTTTACCACATGTAAGTAATCACTTTATATAATGTACAATTTACTATATCTAGCTTATTACGACGGGCCTAAACATTGGGTAGAAGCACTAAATTGTAAGCATAAAATTGCCTTAGACGATTTGAATGCCGTTAAAATTGATCAATCAATCATCTTATTTATTTACCACTGTAGAATGGAAGTGACAAAACATGACTGACAATAAGATACAACACTAGACAATTTGTATTCCTGCTTTTCATATGAGTAATGGATATAGAAGTATAAAGACAGCCTCGATAGGAATTTGAACGGCGCTTTGATTACGTTTTTGACCTAATAATCTTTTAAGCGTCAAGCATATATATATATATATATATATATATATATATATATATATATATATGCTCTATTTGATCCACGAGTTCCTTGGATTTCCGTTGTAACTGTGCTCTATGTTACTTCTATTTCGGGAGGATTGACAAATTCTAATTTTATTGTTTGCTCTGTTTTATCAGGAATTTGAAAGATTCAAAAATGGTCTTCTGCGCGGCAAAGACCCTACAAAAATATCATTTGTGGAAAATCAGAGAAAAAATTCCATTATTCTCTAAGTTGAATTATTGTAAGTGTATTGCTCTCATTCGCTTCGATATGCTGCCTTTTGATAGGTGACTGTTACATACATAAGAAAATGATTATAATGATGGGAATTTTAGCAATATAGACGAGGTCTGTCTGAAAAGTAACGAGACTAGGTGGGCTGTGTGAGCAGTAGGCAAAAGAGGGATAAGTGTTTTTTTGTTTTCATATACCAGCATATCTTGGGAGTATATAACTGAAATGTAAACTTTCTGCAATCATTCCATTTTTTTCACACGGTTTTGTTTACAACCCCGTTTTTTCAGATCGTTCAGCTATGAGCACTGAGAAATGAATAAACCAGAAATTTTTGGTCTGTTTTGGGAAAACTCCGTCAAAAGCACTTGAAATGCTTCAGAAAGTGATGGAGATAATACCATATCACGCACACGTTTTTGTGTAGAATAAAGAGGTTCACAGAGTGCTGCTCGGAGGTGAAAGGTGACTCCAGGAACAGAGGCCTTCAACGAGTAGAACAGAGGTCAACGTCAAGAGAGTGAGGCAGGTGGTGTGTAGGGATCGTCAGTTGATTGATCGAAGGATCACGAGTCAGCTGGACATGAAATAGACACTATTTGGAAGATTATCACCGAAGATTTGAGCGTCTGAAAAGTAACGAGAATGGGTGTGCTGAGCGGTCGGCAGATCTTGGCCAAGGGGGACATCACTGTATCGGAACAACCTCTTTATTCACCTATTTCGTGTGATATTTTTTTTCTTTTCCGTAAGTTCACCAAAACGGCTCGTTTTGAAGACAGTGTGGCGATCAAGAGAGCCGTAACGATGGTGCTGAAAGGCATCCCAGAAGAATCCTTCAGGCAATGTAGCAGAGAAGGATGGGAAAGTGCATTTGACTCTAGGTAGATTATTTTAAAGGAGAAATTATGTAGTTGTTTGGAATTTAAATAAATTGTTTATGACACCAGTCCCGTAACTTTGTGTTTGGCTAAAGTCATCCTGGCTATATATATAGTCAGAATGACCATTTGTATTTTTTGTGTAGTTATTTCTCCGGGTTTTTTTTTTTGCACACGTCCTATCGAAAACGACTAATTTTTTAACAGTTATATTTGACCCATTGATGAGACCCTGACAGGACTATGAGTTCAGGTTAGGGTGAATTTGGGAGTAATGACAATGAAGAGGTACTCCACACTCCCTATATCTCCAGAACTAGAGCCTGACCATTAGATGCTGTTTAGTGTCATACCCAAGACACCCTTTTTTGTCAGATTCATACTCCTCCCCAAGTCAGCACATTCTAAGCCTTGCTAACGAAGTGATGTTAATGGAAAATATCAAATTGATTTATAAGATGTCTATAAGAGGTCCATGCGTTTCAATCATTGCGAATGCAACCGCTGGATAACCGTCTTCTTTAATTGTGATTAAAAAACCCTTTCTTTCCCCTGGTGATAGTGAAGACTTGAAAAGGCATCAGTTACTTTTGAGATTCTATTAACAATATCATCAAGAAATGCATTTGAATTAACTTTACCACCCAAAAAGTGAACGATTTCATCAGACGATATCCGGCAGAAACTATAACTGATGCAGATTATGCAGATAATCAAGTACTTCTTCCAAATACTCCTTCTCAAACTAAATGCTTGATTGATAACCCGGAGCTGATTGCAAGAGGCATGATCTCTACATGAACTCAGAAAAAAAGAGTTTTAAACAAGATAGTACAATCTCATTAAATGACACACGTCAAGAATCCGTAGACCAGTTAATGTACCAAAGTAGCAATATCTAATTGTCACGTGATAGCCCACGGAGACGATAGAGGTAAGATTAATACTATCCTCCCGTTGAATTAACAGTATCTAGCCGTCAAAAAAAGTGACCGTTAAGGAAGAATATAGGTCACAGAGGGGTATCAACAGGTGTTGGTACTTAGTAACCTCAGGTCGCCGGACACCAAGGGGGAGAAGAGAGAAGCCAAATGATTGGCTGGGACCTCAAAACGGAAGTGGGGACCCCTTCCCCTCAGCGGAAGTAAATAATAAGAAAGCAGTTTTTGAGCAGGGTTCATAGCGGGCAGACGAACCATAGCCAGTATTCCGGGTTGAAGACAAAAGAATTTCTGAGACATGAGGGACCCCAGGTTCTTCAAGCCAGTGTAAAAAAATAGAACAAAGTCTATTAGCCCGTGAAAGAAGAAAGATTCTCCAGTGGAACCCCGTCGTAAAATAAGATAAGTAACTTTGGGGACATTTCTCCTTTATACCCAAATTTTGTATACCACTCTCTCTCTCTCTCTCTCTCTCTCTCTCTCTCAATTTGAAGAAAAACAAAAGTCAAGAGAAGACATTTATATTCGTGGACTGTCCAATTATTATATGTTTTGACACTTTGAAAGTGTATATAACTGTAGTAAAGGAATCATATATTTTTATGTTACCACGTGGTCTATGTTGTTACTTCATGCTTTCTTTTCAGCTTCTATTCGCCTTATGTTATCTTGCTTAGAATTGTCCTATTAATTCCTTTAAAATATCACACGGGAAACCGGAGTCGCCGACTACTACAATAATATTATTACGTCTAAAACCTATAGGTCCATATTCTTCCATTATCTTGGGGAAGGAAGTGAAAGCGGCCTGGTGGGTGTGTGGATAGTGTGAAATTTGGAACCCCTTGCCAGCGGCGGTCAGTCTGGCCCTAAATTAGTCCCTCACATAATATGCCAGTTCTTATATGCCTGAGAGAAAAACTCTGAACGAGGACTTATTACGTAGGGGATCAAGTGCCAACCTGCCCCGTCTTCACACGTGCGAAAATAAAAGTCCCGTTTTGGGATTTTAGTCAATTTGCTGTCACATAATTAACTGAAAACAATATTAACATACGCATAGGTAAATCCTTGATTGTTATTGACTGGTTATTTACTATATGAATTCTGGTCTCTCTGACAAAATAAAACGAGTATTCTTCCAACTGTAACCATGTCAGTACCATTGTATGACTGCATTACTAGGACTCTAACAAAATGTTTGGATAAAAAGCCAAATAGGAACTACATAAGAATGTTGCGAGCTGTGTTGAACAAATCCTGGAAGCAGTACCCCACAAAACAGCAGTTGTACGACCCCTTACCTTCGATCTTACATGCCATCCAAGTAAGACGAGAAAGACATGCTGAGTCCTGATGGTGAAGTAAGGAAGAACTTTTAAGCTGCATTCTCCTATGGACTCTAACACGTGGACATACTAGTTTTGGCCGACCAGCAAAAATCTTACATGCATCAGCTCTGTGTAAAACTGGATGCCGTCTAGTGGACTTACCAAAAGCGATGGCCATTTGAGAGAGATGGTAAGAGAGAGTCAAGGGAATCAGTGCTGTCAGCACACCTTAATGAGTATGAAGGTTATTTCCATTCGCTGTTACGAGTACATATATATTTTATCCAAATATGAGAATTCTATATTACTTATAATGCAATTGCCTTGTTTTTCAGGAACCAATCGAATTAACAAAGGAAATGACCCATGAACTGACTCAGTTCTACAGCAAAGAACTGCAGGTTCCATGCGGCTATCATTCTGGCGTTCTCCTTGTGGATAGCAAAACACATGATCTTGAAGACATTCAAGTGAGGAATTACATGTTTGAAATTGACCTTTACATTAGAGACGGTAAGTCTACCGTTTATCTTATTTATAAGTACTTAACGTCCGTAAAAGGACAGGCATAAAATGTCAAATTTTATCTCGTGAAGGCGGGTAAATTTTTGTTTCTTTTCTCTCTCTTCAACCTGAGGAAAAATTTTTTAGTGATCCAAAACTATGTGCCCAAGAAACTGTTTGGGCTGACTTAACATGAACTTCCTCATCAATAAATTAATGCAATCCATTTTCATTGGTTATGGTACACGTATGCCACGATCATATTTTTCTCCCAAGACGTCAATAAAAACTAAATAAAGATAAATAAATAGCTTTGATACTTCAAGACTCTGGTGTTCCCTTAGTTTCGGAAGTTAAGCAATATATTACATATTCAACAATAAAAGAGCAACACGTTGATAATTTTTGCCACCACAACTTTTGTTGCTTTTAATCTCAATTCTCAGATCGACCATAATAGAGCAACTCATTGATACGCGGGTAAGATAAATGTTTTGCAGTATTTTGGTAACGTAAGGCACAATTCAGCAACTCCGGATGCTTTTGCCGAGGTTGAGAACGTGATGAACCACGTGATGCCGAGCTCGCCTGGTACTCTCCGAGTGCTACTCACCGGATTTTCCTTTATGGCTTAGGGCACGGACACAGAATCTACGGATTTTAGGCCTTCCTGTCGACGTTCTTGCAATATGAGCGAAATTCTTTCAATCATTTGCTGTACTGTGATCGATTGCGTCTTCTTTCGCGAAATAAATGTTTTTGGTTGCTTCCGCGACATTATGGCTTAGTTTGAAGTCGTAAAGCATGTTCTCGGATTAGACTGTTGCACATTCCTTTGTGCGGTTTTCAAATAATACACGGAGTAAAGCAATGCACAACGTGTCAACGCACCAACTACCATGTTATTACTAACTCCAGCAGGTAACTTTAACTGCTTGAACTGCTTCGTTCACATGATATACGCGCTGCAAACTATCACATACCAAGATATTGCAAAACATTTGACTTATCTCAGTAAATGAATGAATATAACAGCTTTGATCCTTCAAGCTTCTGGTGTTTCCATAGTTTCAGAAGTTAAGCAATGTTTTACATATTCGACAATGAAAGAGCAACTCTTTGATAACATTTAGCACTACAAGTAGTCTTTCATTCATTTTATTTCTTATGCTTTTTATCTCAATTCAGATTGCTATTCAACGACCTTTAAATAAGTAACGTGGATTGGAAATAAAGAATAAGTTTCCGACATGATTTGAAGCCATACTCTTTATCCTTAGAAGACAGTCTTTTGTAGCAATGCTAAGTTTTGCTAAGAAGTTTAAAATATCAAAATACTCCGCTCAATAAACTATAAGCTATATTTTTTGGTTTCTTTGTTTAATGGGTTACATAATGCCAAAGTCATCCTTGTAGAAGAACAGTTGTGGTACTATTTAACCCATAGCTGGGAGAATAGGGGTGTTCATGCCTTTCCCAAGAGTATTTATTCAAAAGTAAACATAATATAATCATTATTATTATACTTTGCGAGTTTATCGCACCAGTTTAAACTGATTGCTTTTTATTGGAGTCTGAGCGACAGCAAGTCTCCTTAGGTCTTCGGGACTCTTCAAAGTATCCTTGTCGTTTCTAGTAGTGCTAGGTCGGGATGGTTTCAATTCTTACTCTAATTTTCAGTTCATCGAGGGTTTTTACCAGATTCTTGTGGACAGTTCCAAAGACCCCTAACTATGATTGGTATCATATTTGCCTCTATATTCAACAGCCTTATCAGCTTTTTGGGCAAGATCCAGGAATTTATCCAACTTTCTGCCTTCCTTCACTTTAATTTTGTGGTCTGCTGATACAGCGAAATCCAATAGATGACAAGTTCTTTTCTTTTTATTAATTGATCCGAAGTGTGGTTTTTTTTTAAATCTCAATTGAATGATCTGTTTGTTTCTCACAGGATATCCTAAGGATATATTATAGTTTTTGCACATACATTTGTTAGTATAGTGAAATTTTAGTTTCTTACACAGTTATCTGTGGATCATCTTCACCCAATTGTGTCTGTTCTTGTATCCTTTTTGTGCTAGTTTGCGCCATTCACTCATTATATGATATGTTTATTGTTATCAATTATTTCATTTCTCTATCACTACATAACCTATACTAGCTAATTCATATCATGAATTCGTGATTTGATATATCATATTCCTTATAGCATTATATTTTTGGTTATAATTTGAGATTCAGTTTCTTTCTTTAAGCTCCTTGTCAGTTTTCACACCAGTTTTAACTGGTGTTTTTTTTTTACTGGAGTCTGAGTGACAGCGAGTCGTCGTGAATCAATCAATAAGTATCACTACGATACAAATATAATGGATTCGATCCTCACAGACTTCCCTAACTTCATGATACTACAATGGGATTAACATTGATCCTACCCATTTGATTGCAATAAAGAGGTGCTGCCTGAGATGAGGATCCATGGAACAAGATATTGAAATTTTTGTGTTTTGTTTCCCAAAGTAAATGCCAAAGAATTTGTTCTTTATCTGTTGCATAATGAATCTGTCCCGGTGCTCTACCTTTTGCGACATTATTCTAGACTAAGTTAAATTTCATAATTTTTTCGGTTAAAATAATGTCGCTTAGAGTATTCGGACTATTGTCGTTATTTTCATATTTATATTTACAACATTCCAGCCGATGTGTCCTTTGGCTTTCTTCAGGTGTTTCATATTGAACACAGGAGCCTACACAGAACCCTTTATTTAATCCATGTGGGTAGATTGTACTAATTCCGTTAACCATGGCCGGATACAAGTGGTAAACAATAAGAAGTATTTACCTGTAGTTGGGATTGAACCTGCAACCTCCCGATGATTTCACTAAGAAGCACTTTTCAACCAAACGCTTATATCTGTTGCGCCATTTATCTTGCCGGGCAGTTCAGAGTGGCATTTTGGAACTTGGTTGGTAAACCTAATGTCTCCATCAACCAATGAGAAACTACTCACTACTATAATGTCCGAATTTTTACCTTTGTCATATTGACAATAGTCCGAATACGCTGAGTGATGAAAAATTATCAAGCTTTGTTTAAGAAATTTTGACAAATAGAATAATGTCAATTTCTTTTTAGTTTAAAGAGAATTTCTCTATTTCTGTTGTCAATGATATTTTATTGAAGTGGTATCTCTAGGGCACAAACCTGGGCGAAACGTAATCGCATCTTTGGATGCCCAGTTGATAAAATTTATCACTTGATCTCACTGATGTAGTCCAAAGGAAAACAGAGCAATACGTTTGACGTCAGCTTCATGTTAGGAATTGCCAAAAGGAAGTCAATATTGACATCAAATTGTCTCAAAGGGCTCCACATTCAGTTTGAATTCATAGTTGTCCTCCTAGACAGGTTGCCATCTTAAGTAAGAAAACCTAATTTGCTCTGATATATGCCCCTAGCTGTAGGGATAAATGGTTTCATTCCTATTAAAATGGCACTAGTGTGAAGTGAGAGTAAATTTCGGCCGGAAATTGAAATCGGTTCATCTCCTCCGTTCTCCACGCATAAAACTGTTATGCCACCCTGTGAACCCTTGTGAAGTTCGAACTCACTAATAATGGCTTGTAAGATGAGCATACGAACAACTACTCTCTGACGTTTATTTAAGTATGAAAAAGTGAGAATGGTATACACTACTTGTCAAAAGTATTTGGCCACCCTCAAAAATCTTTATTTCTCATCCTAAAAGTGTTATTTTTAATGAAATAAGTTTAGCACCATAATAGCTTTATTTATTATATTAAGTCTTTTATTTATTATAGTAAATACAAATCTTCCTCAGTAACTCTGATCTTAGTATAATCAGGTATCTTTTGAAAAATTGATTTGAACGCGTTTTTTTTCTTTAGTACTGGGCATGAATAAAACGCTTTTCAAAAGTTACACTATAACACTACTTGAACCCACATCAAACTATATTGTATTGAATTACTGCTTGCCAGATACTATCTGTTTTACCAATGCTGAGGACAATTTCATCAGAGTTACCAGCATGCAGGACATAAGGCTGATTGCTCCAAACCTTTTTGCACAACTGAACCAATGTCATGAAAAAAATGCATCAACATCTACTGTGAGAAGAAGCCTCTGTGAAGCTGGCCTATATGATAGAATTGCTGTCAAAGAAGCAAAAACAATGTCAAAAGGCTCCAGTAGATCAAGGCGCACCAAGACTGGACAATAGAGCAGTGGAATAGAGTCTTTTCGTGTAATGAATCATATTTCAAAATCTTTGTGTTAAATAGATGGGTCTATGCGCAGCGAAGAGTTGGTGAAAGAGCCGCAACCTCCTGTATCATACCAACCGTAAAGCATGTAGGAGGCTTTTTTATAATGTTGGTGGGGGGCTTTTGCCAATTGCAACGTCGGAGATTTGAACCAGGTGAAGGGCAGATTGAATCCGACCGGCTATCACAGTTTACAGCCCGTGGTGTAATGGTTATCGTCGTAGGAAATGGACACGGTGACACGAGTTCAAATCCTGGACATGACTGATTGCATTTCACATAACACTAATACCCTTGGGAAAGGTATGAATCCAATTATTCTCCCTCCAGCTATGGGTAAATAGTAGGACAGACTGGGTTCTTCAGCCTTGGTTAGGCAA
Organism: Sepioteuthis lessoniana; assembly: GCA_963585895.1. Lineage (NCBI taxonomy): Eukaryota > Metazoa > Mollusca > Cephalopoda > Myopsida > Loliginidae > Sepioteuthis > Sepioteuthis lessoniana. The sequence continues at coordinate 59,748,870 of OY757910.1, read as the reverse complement.
CTAGTCTCGGAGAAGGAAAGCTATGAATTCAAACCTGTTAAACTCCGCTTAAAAATTGACCTTGTGTCATATCCTACCCGAGCGGAGGGGTTGGGTAAATAGGATCACAGTATACAGCAGCATTACGCTCACCTCTGGCAACTCTTGAAGGAAAGTGAGTAGAACCATCTTCAATCTACATCCAGTCTTTGGTGGAAGTAATGCTGAGAATCTGTGAAACAGTGATAGCGGCCAAAGACGGTCATTTTGATGAATCAAAAGTTTAAGAAGTTTTTTTTGTTTAATTTATATTTAATGTGGCTCAGAAAGACTTGTATTTAGTATAATAAATAAAACCATTGGGGCATTTAATTTGTTTCATGAAAAATAACACTTTTAGGATGAGAAATTAAAATTTTGAGGGTGGCTAAATACTTTTGATCGGCAGTGTATATTCCAAGTGCACGAATCACATGACTACTTAGAAATGGGAGATTCTGCAGTGCTAATCTTTCATCGACATAATGTATTTCGCCTTCGTACAATAACTGGTCAAGGAGAAGCAAAACTAAATTGAAACCAATAATACTCAGCTGTACTGGAGGAAGGGGTTGATTAAATAAAATTAAAACAGATATTATTAGGTATATGTCATTCAATCAGTCAGTCGATGAATGAATCAATCAATCAATTATCGATATAATCTTTTTTTATTTGTGTTTCTTTGTATTGCTACTATCAGATTGTCATTCTACAATCTTTAAACCCTCAGCAAGATTTGATATTGCATCTAATAAAATTTGTAGCTTGCTTTTCATGGTTGAGCCTTGATAATTAGACTATGTGTCCCCCACAAAATCCTCTTAAGAAACAACTATATACAGAATGCCCTGGAGATAAACCTGGTGTAATGTCGTAGGAAATAGACACGGTAACTTAAAAAAAAATGACATTGTGTCATATCCTGTCCGTGTTGAGGGGTTGGTAAATGCATACAAAGAATGTAAATACAAGTGTACAATGAACACGATTTCCAAACCTCAATGTATAAAATAAATCTTGACGGTAGGCTGTAACAATCAATCTATCAATAAATCAATAAGTTCGACCTATTAAGAAAAACGTGTTTAAAGCAGTATATATTTTATGGTGATCGATTTATTTTTAATTTAAATATGCAAAACATCTTACCTGAACACATATAGGGCTGAACATCTAGAACTAAACACAAACGGACCATTAATAAATAATATCCGGAATAATAATATATTACTTATTGATGTTATAACAAAAGCAATGCTTTGTCCCTGATACCCCCAACTCCACACTACTGGAATTTACTTCTCATGCCAAACCACCTTACCTGTCCCATCTATTTCTTCGGTCGCTAGCAAAGCGTAAGCATTGAATGAAAAGTACACAGGGAACTATGTTGATCAACCACTTCAATTGCACTGCTAGAAAGAAACCAACGAGCGAGTATTGAGTAAGGGAGCTATGAAACGTAGAAGAACTACAGATAAGAGAAGGACGCTGATTGGTGGTACTGATGTGTTGATTATTAAAGGTAAATTGACAAATATACAGGTAGGTAAGATAGACTGGTAACACATAAAACCAAACTCTATATCCAGTTGTCGGGCAAGCAAACATATTTTTTAATGATAGAAGCTGTTATAACATGAAAAAACAGTTTTAATACGAACAGATTCGTCTATTCTCACTCCTTAAAACAAAGGTAAGTGTAGTTTTTTTTTTTTAAACGGTTGCAGTTTCTTATTTTGCAGTCGTTGATTTATTGTTTGTAATAGTTACATAATTTTGCCGTGCTTTCTTTTTTTTAATTACTGATTGATTTTAATTGGATAACAAACCGTCCAGCGTTAATTTATACTTATGTGTGTGATTATTTTTTAAGTCTTTTGCTCACGGTCCAGTTGAAGAGTTTTAAAACAGATCTATTTGATCTGTTTATGGGACCTTAACTGGTACAACCACATTGGGTCCGAGTGGACTTGGGAATAATGGCAATGAAGGGGTACTCCACACCCACAAGCTTGATCATCAAATACAGTTTAGTGATATACCTAGGAACCTCCTTTATGGTGGAGGTCTTACCCTTCGGCAGAGAACACAGTGTATTCTAAGCGCCATCGACTGGGGATGTATTTGTTGTGATTAATTAAACGCTCAACTTTATCTTATATCTTTTAATATTTTCTACAGTCGCACATTTCGTGAGAGATTTTTCGAGAGTATAATGACTCCCAAAAGAGGTTGTTGTTTTTATTTGTTTGATTTACACCAATCATATCTAGTGACTTAAACAGATCACGTAACATCAAGTTTTTCAGTACTCCAACACTCACCACAGTATTCTTTTTAGTTTTAATAAAGCTATCGACAGGATGGTTTTTATTTTTTCAGTCTTTTTAGAATTGTCCCGTGCTTTCCATTATGTATTTACTCCTCAGGCCTCCATGGTTGCAAGTGCAATCGGTATTTCTCTTATAGGGGCGACTCAGACGACGAGCAACAAATTCAGTCCTCACTTTCCCTTGGACAGACGGCAGATACTGGCTGACTTTCCCTCTGGACGAGACCTTGGCAAGTCTTCGCCTCCTTGTAGATTAAAGTATTATTATTTACTCATTAGAGTTTTCCACATCAGCGTTAGCTGATGGTCTTGTACTGGAGATTGAGTGACAGCAAGTCTTCTCAAGTCTCTAAGACTCTTCTCAGTATTCTGGCCGTTTTCAATAATGCTGTTGTTTGGATGGTCTCCACTCGGCCGCCAACTTCCAAATCCTCCAGGCCTTTTAATAATCCTTTAGTTACCCTTCCAAAAGCACTAATCACAATTGGTATAATTGTCACCTTCATGTTCCATAGTTTTTTCTATTCTCTAGCAAGGTCAAAGTACTTATCTCTCTTTTCATATTCTTTCAGTTTTGTTCTATGATCAGCCGGGGTAGCAAAGTCGACAATTTTGCAGATTTTCTTTTTTCTTTTTGTTGATTATTATAAGATCTGGTCTTCTGGTCGGGATTAGGTGATCCGTTTGTATGTCAAATTCCCATAGGGGTTTGTGTGCGTCATTTTCTAGGACATGTGCTGGTTTGTGCATATACCATTTGTTGGCATGGTCAAATTTAAATTTCTTGCACATTTCCAAGTGGATCGCCTTGCCCACCCAGTCGTGTCTAGCCTTGTACTCCTTCTGTGCCAATTTGCTGCATCTGCTTATTATGTGATTGATGGTTTCATCTCTGTCACCGCATAGCCTACATTTGCTGTTTTGTTGCATATTATCTATCCTCGCCTTGATATGATTGGTTCTTATGGCGCTGTTTTGTGTTGCGATCAGGTGAGATTCTGTTTCTCTCTTAAGGTTTCTTTTTCTTAGCCATGTCCAGGTTTCGTCGTGTGAGATGTTGTTTAGTTGTCGTTTAAAACTCCCATAGAGTTATTTTCCTTCCCAGTTTTGTTTCCTAGTTTTTATCATTCTGTTATCTATCGTGTTGTCAGTATTGTTTCTGATGGCCGTAATCAGTCCTCGTTCGTGTTTTTCAGTGTAGTCTTCGAGTCGTTGTATTGATGTGTCAATGCAGTCTTCGATGCTAGCAAGTCCTCTTCCTCCCTCTTTTCTTGGTACATATAGCCTGCCAACGTCGTCTCTGGGGTGTAATGCCCTGTGCATGCTCATTAGTTTTATAGTTCTTTGGTCCATTTGTCTAAGTTCATCTCTTATCCACTTGAGAAACGGTCCCGAGTATCCAACTAGGGGAACAGCCCAAGTATTTATTCCTTTGATAAGGTTTCTGCTGGAAAGCTTTGTCTCGAGTAGTTTTCTAGTTCTCCTGAGATATTCTTTTTGAATTTTGTCTTTCATTTCCACTTGTTTGATGGTGTCATCCTCCAAGATTCCCTAAGTATTTGTAGGTCTCATTTTCTGCGGGCGTTCTGATCTTGTCTTGATTTGGTAGTTCTATTCCGTCAGTTAGATGTTGTTTGCCACTTTTCACGAAGATCAGGGCGTATATTTCAATGCTAAATTCCATTCCTTTGTCTTGACTGTATATTCTAACTGTGTGTATTAGGGTTTCCAATTCTTTTTCATTTTTTGCAAATAGTTTGATGTCATCCATGTACATTAGGTGGTCGATCTTTTCTTGCGATCTACTAAGTTTGTATCCGGCCCTGCATTTTTTGAGTATGTGGTTTAGTGGCATCATGGCAATTATAGATAATAGGGTGACAGTGCATCTCCCTGGAAAATATCTCTTTGGATCTTTGTTTCAGCCAGGCTTTTTCTTCCTGCTGGTAATTCAACTCTCCAGTTTTTCATTGTTTTTTCGATGAAGTTTATGACTTCGTGTGATATTTTATACATTTTGAGACAGTTTATTATCCAGCTTTGCGGAACCATATCATATGCCTTTTGGTAGTATATCCAGGCCATAGCTAGATTTTTCGTCTGGTCCTGTTTTCATTTAGGATGTGTTGATCTATGTAGAATAACTCTGCTGTGCCTCTGGATCCTTTGCGGCATCCTTTCTGTTCGTCAGGGAACAATCCGCGGCTTGTTAGTGAGTAGTATATCTCTTCCCTTATTTGTGCTGTTAATATTTTCCACATCATCGTTGCCCAGTTGGCTGGGGATGTTGAATACAACGACTGCTTCTCTGTAGCGGGGTAAGACCTCCCCTAACGAGTGTCCTGATATATGACACTAAACAATCTGATGGCGAGGTTCCAGCAATGCTGGAGCTTTGAGGAATGCAGAGTACCCCTTTATTGCCATCGCTCCCAGGTCCACTCAAGCCCGGAGTGGAGGCACCTGATAAGGGTTCTATCTATTGGTTAAATAGAACTAAACTGTGCTTCTTTCACTATACTGATTTTTGAATTTAAACTGCGTATTTATGCTAAACTGAATTGTTTAAAATAGAACTGTTTTGACATTGAGACTGCGTACTAATGCTAAACTGAATTGCTAGAAATAGAACTGTTTTGACGTCTAAACTGTGTACTTATGCTGAACTGAAATAAAACTGTTTGGCATTTAACTCTGTGTATTGCCCAGTCGGCTGGGGCTGTAGAATACACTGACTGCACCTTTGCAGAGGGGTAGGACCCCCCTAATGAGTGTCCTGAATATGACACAAAACAATCTGATGGTGAGGTACCAGCAATGCTGGAGCTTTGGGGAATGTGGAGTACCCCTTCATTGCCATCGCTCCCAGGTTCAGTCTGGCTCGGAGTGGTAGCACCTGATAGGGCCCTATCTATGGGTTAAATAGAACTAACAGCATACTTATGCTAAACCAAATTGTTTGAGTAAACTGAAAAGCTTGAAATAGAAATGTTTTTGACAATTAAACCGTACTTACATTTAAACTGTGTGCTTATGCTTAACTGAATTATTTGAAATAGAACTGTTTTTTGACATTAAAACTGTATTTACACTTAACTGAATTGTTACATATAACTGCTTGAATAGTTTGAAATAGAAATATTTTTGACAATTAAACTGTGTATTTATGCTAAACTGAATTGTTTTAAATAGAACAGATTATTTACATAAAAATGGATTTGGTGTTAAATAACCTACAAAGGTTGATATGCCATAAAACCCAACAAACCAACCAACCAAACCACATCATCGGTAAGCAAGTTATGGGTCTATAATCGTTTGGAGCAGTCCTTTACTTGGGTCCTTTTGGAATAATGTGGTTTTTCCTTTGGTCATCCAGTCAGGTACTTGTGCATCTTGTAGGCTTCTGTTTATTTCTAGTGGTTGTCTGTCTTGAATGGAGGTGAATTTCTTGAATCAGAATCCATGTATTCCATCATGTCCTTGCGTTTTCCAGTTTGATATCTTTTTTTAGTGTTTTTTTTTTAAAGTAGTTTGATGTGTATTTCCGCTTTGGGGCCTTCCTCGAGTCCTTCTAGTTCTCCTGTCATATTGTTTATCCATAAAGCCTTTTCGTTATGCTTTTTCGGTTGCCATATTTTCGTCCAAAATTGTTCGGTTTCTTTGGCGTCTGGTTGTTGGTATGTTTTTGTGTCATGCCCTCCCAGTTGTTGATAGAATTTTCTTTCGTTGTTTTGGAATGTCCTATTTTGTCTATATTGTTTTACCCTTAGTCGATATCTCTTTAATCGCCCTTCTTTTGTCAAAACTTTCTGGTTTATTTCCTCAAGTTGTACTGTTATTTTTTCTCGTGTTACTTTTTGCATTCTGTTCCCACATATTCCAGGATCTTTCTGTTTGACCATTTTGGCCTGTTTTCGTAGATTTTTTTTTATCTGGGTTTCCAGTCGAATTTCCTATCCTGGTTTTGACTGTTTTTTCGTGATTTTTGAAGGGACCCTAATTTTTTCACGCACAAATTTCGCCCCTGCATGGATTAGTTCATTTAACTATGTTATATTATTCGTTGATATGTAAGGTAGTATTTTATTTATTTTGTTTGTTTCTGTTTTAAGTGTTCTCCAATCTATGTTTCTTAATGATGGAAGGGTAGTCATCTCACTATTTATAATTCTTTTTAGGTTTTTATCAGTTGTTCTTGTGATAGTGTTTCTGTATGGTTACTTCATTTTCAAGAGCTGGCAGTTCATTTCTGATATGTTGTTTTTAGTTAGCGCCACTTGATGTGTTTGGAATTGTATTGTCTTGCGTCTGTGTTTTCTGGTGTATTTCTAGTATTTCAAGGTAAGAAAACCATCCCTTTTTTTATTATTGTTCTAACTTGATCGGCAAGCCTTTGGCTTGTAGTCTGAAAACTAGCACATTCTTGCCAGATCTCTATCATTCTTTTCCTATATCCTCTTTGTGAAGGGTTGCTCCTAAAATAGCAGTGTAGTGCAAGTTGATTGTCTTCCCTGGTCTATGTTTTACGTTTTGGTCTCTGATCGTTGTGGTTGCTAATGACGTCATTCATGCACCTGTAAAGAGAGCAGCCAACATTCGCAGGATGACAGTCAAATCTCCAATGTTGGCTATCAGGAGAGCACTTGCCGATCATGACACCCAATCCTGTTGCCTGGGTCCCACCTACTGAGATTAGACATTTTTTATCATGGGTGATATATTGTGACTATACCAGACCCAAGGGTTGTTTTTGATCTGCGCACCTGATACAAATGTGACCGAGAACAGTCATTTTGACTGTTCATAAACAGCGGGTCACAGGGAAAAAAATTAACCGGGAAGTATATTTAAACCTAAGTTTTGACTTAGTTAAAGTCCGTTGTCCTGTCTTTTTTTTTACTTCCCAAGCTAAAAAGTGGAATGCTTAAAAGATTTTCCATGCCAGCTTAATGGTAATATCTTATACTTAAACTAGTTCTAAATGTTCTGGTGATATTCTTTGCCATGAGATTTCTGATGATTTTCCGGAGAAATACGGGACAAACATCAATTGAGAAAGTCGTTGGGCAATATAGAGGGTGAGGAGTTAAATTTAAACAATTCTTCAGTTAGCTCGAGATAATTGCACCTAGTAAAAACATTTAGCCGATTAGTGACACTCTTCAGTTAAGATATAACAATAATTCACCAAAGGATTTTACAAGTCACCGAAAATCAAGTGTTTTTTTTTAAAGAGTAAATTGTACACTTCTCAGTGTTCTAGTCAATCAGAACAATGCTGTGGTCTGGATGGTTTCGATTCTTCCTCCAAAATCCAAATCCTCTAATTTTCTTTCCAAAACTTTTGGGACCGTTCCAAGTGCACCAACTACAATTGGTATCGCCGTAATTCTTATGTTTCACGGCTTTTATAATTTTTTGACAAGGTCCAAGTATTTGTCAATGTTTACGTTTTCTTTTTACTCCACCGGAACCATAAACTCCACTACATGGCAAGTTCTTTTTTTCTTGTTAATCTGGGTCTGGTCTTCTGGCCGGGATTAGATGATCCGTTTGTATCTTAAAATCTCAGAGAAATTTGTCTCGTTTTCTGGGATGGATCCTATTTGTTAGTTTGGTCCAATTTTAATTTCTGGCACAAGTGAATAACATTTTTCACTCACTGATTATTGCGTGAGATCACGTGTTGGATTTATTAAATAAAATTTTCCATGCACTATAAGTTTTATATAAATAACAACACGTCAAAATGTTTTCGTAGAATAAATTGAAACAATGTTAATCATTGCACTTAATCACAGTCTTTACTGGCTGCAGATGATTAGTTGTGTATGGGTCACCGGTTCAAAAAACGAATTTGAGTTTCGGCCGATGCTGCTTAAGTTCATTTTGTATTGATATACTTAGAAAAAGCTTTAATCAACTTCTCCGCGCAAATAATTGTAAATATCAGGTCAGATGGAAACCTTTAGCCCTGTGAAGCAGTTCAGCAAAGAGAAATTCAATCTGTCATTAAGAAAACGGCACGGTTAAGAAATTAGCAAGGTTGGGCTTCAGAACAGTATCCCGGCCCGTTAAACCATACAATTGTTTGAGAAATATCTCCAATAAACAAATCTAATATCTCTGATAAAGAGAGACAAGCATTGACCAGGATAATTTGGCTAGTAGCAGTTTGGTTTATTTTATTTCATTTTTTTTTTTTTTGTTTAACGACACATCAACTCCTTATGGAGTTCAAAAGTTTGAAAGTTTTTTTATGTTCCATTGCATTTTTTCTTTCATAACACTTTATTTGGTCAGAATTATTTACTTGCACACATGATATTAAGTATTTCTATTCAAAACAAAAATTTTCAAACAGATCTATTTGACCAATAGACACCACTACTTCGGCTCCGAGTAGATTTGGGTGTAAATGGTAGTAAAAGCTACTCTACGCTCCCCAGAACTGAAGTCGCACCACTATCTGATGCAATTTAGCATCATACCCAGGACACTCCGTAAGAGGTCCTACCTATCTACGTTCATCGATACTCTACCACTCATAGTATAGATTTTCTACTTTTTTTTTTACCAATAAACTAAATATTTCTGAAAGTAGGGAAAATATCGGATGGTGAAAGGCCAATTGTTAACATGATTCAACACTCAATCTGTATGTTTTATATGAGTGAAAAACATTGCCAATTCATGCATTACTGACAGAATAAGTTTATTAAATGTATAAAGTAAATGAATTGTAAATTATTCGAACTAGAATAGCGTTGAAAATTAAAAGTTGATGGCCATCAGGAATAAATTCAAACTTAAATGATAAAATACTTATTTACTAAGTTTAGCTTAGATGTAACACAAGGTCGGAAATATGATACACCCAGTGAGACACGAACTCACAAATAATATTCTGATAGTCAAGCTGGCTAACCATTATCCTAATCAAGGCGTCTTGTTAAATGATAGAATTGGGCAATATATATATATATATATATATATATACAAATGATTAAGGAATATTGAAAAATCGTTAACCTAAAACCTGAATTAAGAGATGCATTTTTAGAACCAAGTATGATTGTATAATATAGACTTAAAATAATTAGAACCAACATAATCTTAAACAACATAGTTATCCAAAATAAAATTATAATGAAAACAAATAAATTTATTTACTATTCTAAAACCTATTATCAATCAATCTGTTATAGCAAAAACATTATTTAGCTTTTGGAATACACACGCTGCTCCAAACAGTATATAGGGAAATCAGAATAACCGTTTAGTCTTAAAATAAACTGCTATATATATTTACCCAACCCCTCCGCTCGGGCAGGATATGTCACAAGGTTAATTTTTAAGCAGAGTTTAACAAATTTGAATTCAGAGTTTTCCTTCTCCTAGACTGGTTGCCAAACCAAGGCTGAAGAACCAAGTCTGCTCTAGAATAAACAGCTATAGATATACACTAAGATCATTAAATCAATAAATTATTCCTGATAGAACAACTGACCAAGAATTAATAGAGAAGCAAAATGTGTCGTGATAGAAAAAACAGATCTAACAATATCACATCAATACTAGAAACGTTTGAAGATAGATGGATCTTATATCTTTGAAACCCTTACCTCAAATAGATTCAACAACAATTTAAACTAACATACCAATATCAAATAATGATAAAAAAATATTCTTGTTAACTTTTGCTGATCGATTTCCTTACATAGCAACCGTTCGAAAAAGAAAAATTGAAAATTATTTCCCAATTTGAAAATATTCTAAAATAATGACCAAGTTACCAATTACCAAATGGGATATTTCTTTAAAATGGTTGATTTTTATAAATTCGCCGTTTGAACATATTTGTTAGCCTGATAGCTTAATCATTTTTGAAATTAATTCTTTAAATTAACTCTCCATAATGAAACTACAAGAGGGGGACCGTCCGAAATTCAACACAATAATTTTTCAAGTAATAATTTATTACACAGATATATGATTTTACCTAATTATTCAATTACAAACATCATCGAAAAAATTAATTGACCTTGGAATTAAAGCTGTCCCTAACTCTTAAAGATATTAAGGAATTAAATTAATCCTAAAAATAACAATAGCCACATCGGGTTCAGAGTAGAGGCTTATGAAATTCCATGTCTGGATTGTAATTAAAGAAGATGTGGATAAATCTTCACGTAGTTTCAATAAACGAATTTACGAGCACACGAGAGATTTAAAAAAGGAAACATAAATAGCAGTTTGGTCAAACATAATTTAGAATCTAATCACCAGATTAATTTCAAAGATTTTAGTTTATATACATTATTAAAAACGCGGGAAAATTGTTGAATCTAGTATTATTTCAAACAACAATACTCTCAGAGATCTGATTTTTTTTCGATTTGTCTCTTTATTTAGTCAGACTGTTGCTGAAAAATTACAAAATGTCTCGTTTAAAATCATTTGGCTTCGTAGTTTATATTTTGATAGATAGATATATACTTAGATAAACAGATAGTCGAAAAAAGAGATAGAAAAAGGTCTAGCACTTATAAAGACGAATAGATATATTATGGAATATTTATAATAAAAAGATATGAACAAATAATATAAATGTTTCGTTTCATTTAATAACTCACATACCCAGATGAACTTCTAAAAACGAAATGTTTAACGTTGGCAAATAATTCTATAAATGAAATCATCTTCTGAAGACCTTGTGTTTTTCATCCCTGCACATTTTCATCCAGAAATTATATATATATATATATATATATATATATATATATATATAATTTCCAAAATTCAAAGTTCTTAAATGTTCTTTACTAAACTTAAGTTTGGCACAAGAATAAAAATATGATACATAGTAAGAATGAACTCATTAAAAATGTTCTTCTCATCAAACACGTTTACACCATGTTAAACACTCTGAAGTTCTAAAATGTAATATGGTCTGGTCCGAAATTAAAGCTAATGAATGTTACACCTTCGCGAAATGTCACAGGAAAAACCATTATTTGAGTAAACACATGAAAGAGTAACAAATGAAAACACGTAGAGAAACAAACTATTACATTTGCATTTAGTTGTAGATAATGCCAATTGCTTTCGACCCAGAGATTAAGTAATTTCGAATAGCCCATCAGAGTTCTGAAGGGAAAATTAGTCATTTTTAACCACTTCTGGTTTGCTCCATTTAATGGTTTGTTATATACATTTGTAAAAAGCTTTTTTCCCCGTTTTCTCTGATAATCTGTTTTACTTATGCTAAGCTACTTTATAAAATCTTGTCAGAAAAACGCTCTAAGCCTGATTTACGATAAACAAGTTGTTTCATGGTATACATTCACAGTGTAATATGTCTTACAGAGGCGCATATATACATATATATGTATACATACATTGTAATCTCAGACAGACTGTTTGCATCACAACTCTTCAGTGTGGCTAAACATACAGGACGCTTCAAGCTGAGAACGAAACCTGCCTAACTATACGCTAGACTTAGTATCTTACCGCTTAGTCATTTAGACGACTGACGTTATCTCAGGAATTATAAAGCATTTTGTATTAGTTTTCGTTTGTATACTTTTTGCGCTATCTGATTCCGGAGTAATCAGGTCTTTGCATTACACGGGTGGCAACCGTTAATTTCTTCACCAGAGTGCTCAACCCCCGGGAAGGGAGCGTATATATATATGTATATATATATAAAGTAAAGTTGATGACCGTAGTCGAGGGCGACCCGAAGTCTCCCTTTTTCATTAGCTACTACACCGATATGTAGGGGAGGGAGTTACCCCTTTCCCTGAATTGCTCCACTTTACCCTGATCCATCCCTTTTAATGCTGAGTGTTAAGCACGGAGGCATCAAGTACCATTTTTGGGGTCCTTGGTATGACTCGACCTGGGCCAATGGCAAACATTTTACACACTATTCCAATATCATCATTTTTTTTAATGAAATTACAATGTGGAGTTCAGAAAAACAGTTGTGGTTTACATTTATTTATAAATGCAGTAAATTTAAAACTAGTATCCCAAAGTAAAATAACGTTTATTAGATTAAAAACCAAAATAAAAGAAAATTACAGCAAACCAAAGAATTTGAAAATATTTTAACAAACTTATATGAGCCTTAACATAAACTACCGAAAATGGAACTCGCATGATACACGGTTTATATGATTAAATTAACATTTCGAGATCAAATTTGAGAGGTCGTACGATACAAACGATTGGATGATACTCGAGTATATATACATATATAATTTTTAGATAATGACTGTCAATCAATATTATTAATTTGACTATTATTCTTAATTTTAGTTGCTTTTTATAGTAACTGACTCTGCTGGTTATTTCTACGGCAGCAAGGAAGAACACGTATAATAAACAATAATAAAGGATAGCCTCGTGATAAAATTCAAACTGAAACTCCGGATTGCCTCGAGTCAGCTTGATTCTCCATACTTTTTGATATGCCATTTAAGATATTTGGAAATTAAATTCAATTTAGAAAAATGTAAAGTACTAGAAATTGGATCTAAAATCGTTAAAGTTGAATAAAAGGAAATGAAGAATGCAATTCTGGACTTTCTTGATATATTTCAAACTGATGATCATCAATGTGCATTGTGTCAAGGGGAAATTGAATGGGTGGCTGGATAATTAGGAATTTTATTTCAAGATAGGTAAATGTTTTAAAGAAATACGAAATCCTAATAAGACCTCTTATAGAATATTTTACTTTAACTTGTGTCATGATATGGAAATTGAAGCGTAATATTGAGATATGGGGGGGTGAGAGCATACAAAGAAGAGTGACAAAAATATAAAAAAGTAAAAGATTACTGTTATAGGAAGAGATTAAAGAAATTAGGATTAACTATTTAACTAGAAAGAAAAGTGAACTAATTTCTAAGTAATGCATATATATTTTTTAATATTTCTTTTCGAATTGGAAATTTACTGTCAAGGGAGATTTCAAAAACTAAGTCAAGCCAATTGGATTTTTTGCTAATAGAGTAATGTATTTTTGGAACAAATTGCCTTATCAGATCAAAAACGGCAATAGAGTGAAAGATTCTAAGATTCAATTGGATGATTTCATAAATAATGATAAGAAAAAGATTTTAATTGGGCATTTTTGGGAACTATCGGAGAAATTACTTAACAGAATTTGATGTGTACGCAGATATTGCGTTACTAGAGTATATGTTCTGTGTAAAGATTTTTTTAAAGGTTGATGTGAGAAGATAGTAAAAAGGAAAGACACCCAAGGAAGCATAACAAACAAATAATAAAAAAGATTCGTGCAGCAGATGTCCAAATAAATAAGGCAATACAGCCGACTCGAATTTGTGGGTGTAATTTTTGTTATCATTATTCTTACACACAAATTTTTATTTATTCTATTTGTTTGCTATTTAATGGCATATCAACATTCTCGAGTTATTTAATGCCAAATCCATCCTTTTAGAAGGACAGTTGTGGTACTATTTGACCCATAGATGGGCGGATTAGGAGGTTCATACCTTTTCTAAGGGTATTTGTCCAAAAGTGAACGCAATAGCGCGGCTGGAGTGTACTGCGATTCCGTAGGCTAGCGCTTTAATCATTACACCCCCTTATTCTATTTAATTTTTAAATGAAAATTCTTAATTGTTATTGTCACTCTATATAAGTTTTCCACATTAGTTTTAACTGCTGATTTTTCGCAGAAGTCCGAGTGATAGCGAGTTTCCTCAGATCTGCATAGCAGCTGGTTTTGTTTTGTTTCTGTGTTTAATGGCATATTAACCTTCGTGGGTTATTCAATGCCGAAACCATCCTGTCAGAAGAACAGCAGTTGTGCTATTTAGCCCATAGCTGGGGGGATAAGATAATTCATACCTTTCACATGGATATTAATCTGAAAGTGAACGTAATAGCGTGACTGGAGTTCGAACTTGCCTTCTTCGATGTCGCTGTCCAGCCCGTTTATTACTATGTCCACGGAGACTCCCCTCTAGCTGTTAAGAGAGGGAAGAGAAGGATTCATGCCTTTCCCAAGGCCATTAACCCGAAGTGAAAAGCAAATAGCCCCATCAAGGTTTTAAACTCGGGCCACCGATTCCATTTCCATCAATCATAACCATTATACTAATCGCGCTTCCATTTCCTTAAATATATGTTAGGTCAGTAATTTGACACTGTTATTATCTGAAATTTTCACTTTATCATTGTGATTTTTGCAGAAACTTTTGACTAAATGCATTAGCAAGGAAGAAGATTATGTTGAAAAAATATTTGTATAAATTTGTTTCCCATCATCAGACTTCTTATTTTATTTACTTCGTACTATCTTCTTAGAAATGAAATGGATAGTTAAATAGACAAAAGACAAAAAAAAAAAAAAAAAAAAAAAAGAATAAGCAAAGCTGATTAAAAAATTTTGCAACATTTGCATATTTGTTAGTTTCCGGAATAAACTCCATGAATTTGGGGGAATCCAATTGATACGACACCCAGCTGATAGTCCGGATCTTGCTCCCTCGAATTATCACTTGTTCTGATCTATGGCTCACTTTTTGCACTAACGATGCTTCAACATCCAAGAAGAGGTGCAAGCTTCTATGAAAGAGTTCTTTGCCTCAAATGACAAGAACTGGTGGCTTCAGAGGGTGCAACGCCATGGCCTCTACAACCTTTACACAATCCTTCATTATATTGGGGCCTCCCTGTGATGTTTCAGCACATTAACATTGCATTGGCCAACAAGCAGCCTATGAGAAAATGTCATACATTGAGCAATAGCAAAACGACAAAAATGTCACTTTGCTTGTGTATCATTGGTTACAAAAATCACTCTGCCAGCAAAATACATTTTTTGTTTAGTTTTTTTTTATCTTGTCACTTAAATAAATCAGCATTTTGACATTATTTCTCTCTAAGTTCTAACCTAAAGGCCAGTATATACAATTAATTTGAGAGTGATTAGATTGCAAGCCTCTGAAATCAGTTGATCAGTTCATATTACCTTGGTAGCAATATCTCATCTATTGAAAGCAATGTCAGCATAAGTTGAGGTTGATCATTAACGATCATGAGGAAAATTGATCTCTCAGTTAAAATAAAACAAGAATTCTTCCAAGCTGTTGCTGTGTCAGTACTACTGTTTGGTTGCACTACTTAGACTCTAACGAAAAGCTTGAAGAAAAAGTTAGATTGGAACTACACGAGGATGCCGTGTGCTGTTTTCAGCAAAACCTGGGAGTTACACCCAATAAAACAGCAGTTGTACGGCCAGTTTCTACATCACATAAGCCATCCAAGTAAGATGAACTAGACATGTGGAGCCCTGATGGAGAAGTAAGAACTGACTCATGAGCACCATTCTTCTATGAAATTCTTACATATGGACACACCAGTACTGACTTACTAGTAAAAACTCACATTCATCAGCATCGTGGAGACATTAGATGCCATGTTGAGGACTTACCAAGCGAGAAAGAGTCAAAGGAATCCGTGTTTTCAGTATGTCTTGATGATGATGATAATGATGAAGATGAAGATGATCGTAATTTTCATTTTCTTCTGTTTTTCATTATGATTCGGCCGACTTATTCCTCAACTTTCTACGTGATCCTTTTTATGATTACATGGTTCATCAATTACAACAACAACAAAATTTGAAATGGTGTCAAGGCACCCAACATCTTTTTTAGCTAATTTGAGGACGCTGAATCTGAAAAATAACCTTACTTTTTCTCGGTTAGCTACCGTTTTTGCTAAATAAGAAATACGTGGTGCCTTCAATAAGTCTCCAGACATTTTTTATACAGGCATTTAAAATTGTCGTAGACTCTTGAGAATTCAGTATGTCATTGCTATACATTTTATGAGATGACTGACCAATTTTTATGATTTCACGTTCAAATGAACAGCTACAGCAGCAATTGGAATACACCCTACTAAAGCCTGATTGTCACAGCTGGAGAATTTCAAAAATGCAATCTGGACGTGAGGACACTTTAGAAGAATGATATGCAATAAAACTCTGTTTTAAACTTGGAAAAAATGTCACAGAAACGCATGGAATGCTTCAGACTGCTTTTCGACCATCTTGAATGAATCGAGCATCAGTTTTTGAGTGGCATAAGAGATTCAAGGATGGCAGGGGGTCTGTGAAGAATGATGAGAGGTGTCCGAGGAGTAAGGAATTCAATATACCAGAGTTGATTGGCCAAAGGGTTAAGGTTAGGGTTACTATGTTGAGGTTTTAAGGGAGTTCAGAAAAGAATTCCATCGGAAGAGGCCAGCACTCTTCAAATCGGCTCAATGGCATTTCCACCAGGACAATGCATCAGTCCACCAGTCCACAACTCCATCCTTGTCACAGACTATTTGACCAAGTTCTTCATTCTCCCTATAGTCCAGACCTTGCTCCCTGTGACTTTTGCTTATTCCCTAAGCTCAGAGGCTGTCGTTATGAGACAATTGAGAACATGAAAGAGGCTGTGACGAGGGTCATTGACACGCTCACACAAGAGGACTTCCATGGGGCCTTCCAAAAGTTGTTGGAACAGTACAAGTGTATTGCAGCCGGAGGAGATTACTTCGAAGGAGACTAGAGTTTCATGTGTGTGCTATCAATAAAAATGTCCATACGAAAAAAGTCTGGTAACTTATTTAATGATCCTCGTACCATATTTTTTGAAAAAAGCATTTTTTCATTTGTTTTCTGCATATATGATATTGACCGATGGCAATATTTTTCAAACTAAAAGCTTAGAAACTTCTCAGATCGTATTGAAACCAACAAATATTGGTCTGCTGATGGAGAAATACTTTTTTGCAATAATAATCTGACCCTAAGTCTTCAAAAATGACACAATTAAATATACCAAGACTAACAAGTACTTTCATCAAATCATTTAATAAACTAACAGCAGAAATAAAACCTTCGTGCACATAAGAACTATGGTAAAAACTTTCTCTTTCTTGATTGTCTGTTACGTTCAATGTTATTTATATCCATTTGATACTCCAGCAGTAGTCAGCCATCATTCGTTTGTCCCATTGTCTCTGGATGCGCTCTTCCATTGTTTTGATATCCTGATGGAATCGTTCTCCTCGCTCATTACTCACATCACTGCAATTATCCATAAATTTATCTAGATGGTTATATAGATATAAGGCTTAGTACTAGTATTAGCGCTTACGTCCGTTAGACTTTTCAACAACTTTTGCCCAAGAAGTTTTTCACCACGTCGATAAAGATGTCCAAGCATGTAATTTCAAGTCATTCATTGAATTAACAAATTAATCATTCTTAATGAGTTTCCTGATGTTATGGTGAAACCATTTTCATGATGTTCATCATGTACAATGAAATAGGTACATTCAATTGGGATGTTTTTGTTGAAGTTTCTTTTCAACCCTAAAAACAAAAGTTCTCAATGTGCTTGGTTTTCTTCCGTAGTAAATGGACAAAGATGATGGGATAAATTTATGAATATCAAACAGGGTTTCATTTTTTATGTCACCTAAATTATCAGGTTTACTAAAGTGTGTTACTGATAAATTTTACCAGTTAATTTCAATTTTGGCGATAAATTGGGAAAAAAAGTTAAAAACACTTTTTCCTAATAAAAATTAGTTTATTTCAGGTGGCTGACGAAAATTGCTCAGCCGACCTAAAAACTGATGGGTTTCTACGACCTTTATTAACTAAATTTTGTGATCAGCCAAGATCGTAAATTGATCTTTTTTCCAAAAATGAGCCATTACAGTACAGCAAAAACGGTAGCTAACCATGAAAAACTAAGGTCGTTGTCGGAATCAGCACCATCAAATTAGTTTAAAAACGTGCTTGTTTCTTGGCACCAAAAATTGTCTTGACCAGTGTTATTAACTGCTTTGCACTGTAAACTGATGTACACAAGCTCTTCTGCGTTAACTTTCCTTGCTTGCTATTTTTTGCTGACCTTAATATTAGATAACATTTCTCGCTTTGCTCACAAATAGGATTATTTGATTATATCATGTGAAAACTTTTTAGTTTTCGTATTTTCCTATGACTTCATCGTTGAAGGGACAATGATCTTCATTTTCCTTCTGTATTTTATCTTTCAATTAAAAATTCCCTTTTAAAAGCAACCGGTTAGATATTTCTTTTGAAACAGCAGCATTGGAAATGTAACTACATAATTCTAGCCACTAGACTTAAGTAAGTTTATGTTAATAGTTGAAAAGAATTTGTCTACTTATTCTTTACTGATAGACAAATGGTTTTATGTAGACTTAATAAATTTGGTATGCATACAAAATAGACCGCTTGGCGTAACAGTTATTGTATGATTATTTTTTAAATGAGACCCTGGGCATTCAACACTCTTATTTCAATGAGTTTTCTAGCGGCCGAAGAACATTTTGGCGTAGTGCTGGATAACGGCTTCGAAGCAAGGGAGTTCGAACACCAGTCGAGCTATTACATTTACTTTCAAACTAATACCCTTGACAAAGGTATGAACCCCCTTATCCCCCAAACTATGGGTCAAATAGTATGACTGCTGTTTTTCTAGAAGGATGGATTCAGCATTAAATAATCCACGAAGGTTGATATGCCATTAAAAAAAGAAACCAAACCAAATCCCTCATTTGATCTGATGTGTAGCTGCGCCTTCGGATTTTTCAAATGTCATCTGTGTCTGCCAACCTTACCATTAATATGCCTCTTTATTTTAGGAAACAAGAAGTCACAGACAGCTAGGTCTGGTTTGTATGAAGAGATACACCAGCACAATCCTGTCTTTCGCTAAAAACATTTCATTCAAAAAGTATCGAAACCTAGGGCTTCATGTTTTTTTTAATGGCACAGTTTTCGTCTAGACATCTCGACATTGTCATTGTCTTATATAATTGGCTCTACTGTACAAGCATCGTCTTTCAAATTTTAAAATTTAGAATATTAAAAACTTCAGTCTCGATTCTCTATAATAACACTTAGTATATTCGCTAAGATAATATGCAAATGTTTCAATTTTTGTGCATTTGAATCAAACTAAGCCTCCAAAATGGACGAGTTTAAAATGAGATTGATTCTGCATTCTTATTTAATAGATTAACTTTCAAACCTCAGCAGTCTTGCGGACATTTTTAAATTAAAAAAAAATGAAAATGATTAAAGGTTCAAGTTATTTGCATTTTTAAGACACTTGATATATATATATATATATATATATATATATATATATATATATATATATATATATATATCAAGTGTCTTAAAAATGCAAATAACTTGAAACCTTATATATATATATATATATATATATATATATATATATATATATATATATATAAGTGTTTACAAAAGAAATCTTTTCAAAAATCTGTTTAAGACACACTTACAATACACCGTTTTATTGAGAAAGTTTATCCTTCTTGGACTGGACTCGTGCAGTTAAGTTTTCAAAACCAATTTCCCGGTCTGTTTGAGATCATATAACTTACACAACGTATAATTATCACCCACACACACGCGTCTGCCTGTGTATATCAATGCTTATAATTCATTCCATTCAATAAATACCGGAGTTAACCTCCAATTTTCAACGGTCTCACCAGAATACTTTGCAATTATAATATATTTCAAATTAACCGAGATTGTGTTTTATTATGAGATGATGGACTGATTGATCGATTTTAACGGCATTTCAAACTCTCTAAGGTTATTTTATGTCTAGATTTTAGGGAACCGCGTTCATTACATGTTCATATTTACATATTTTGTGTTGTTGTTTATAAAGATTTTTTCTCACTGTTATATAGTGCATCTAAGGGTGTGGCTCTTGTTCTAGAGGTCTAAAAAAATTTGGAGTACCCTTTCATCACTATTACTCCAGGTTATTTATATTCGATAAGATCGTGTGCATAAAAAAGAACACTTAAATAACTACACAAACATGTAAATATAAACTTACCTTTCCGACTTGATAGATTGACGCAACACAATCTATCTACTTACTCTTTACCCCCAACTTCTGTGCATAAAACCTCTCTACGGATTGACATACCGTTAAAATCAACCAATCAATCTATCAATCAGCAGTTTTATGATATCAAGTATTCCTACCTAATAGAATAATTTGTACACAGTTGTATGGTTTCAAGTATTCCTATCAAATAGTAATAATTTTCTCACAGTAGTATAGTTTCAAGATATTTCTAGAAACTTTTTTTTTGCATGCGATTTTATCGAACACAGAAATTTTCCCACAGATCTATTCTACCCATAGATGGGACCCTAACAGGTACTACTACTCCGGGTCAGAGCAGACCTGGGAGTAATGTCAATCAATCAGTACAACACACTCCTCAGATTTCCACAACTGGAGCCTCACCATCTGATTCAGTTTAGTGCCATGCCCAGGACACCCGGTTTAGTGCGTGTTTGTGGGTCTTCTTCCTTGGTAGGGAATACAATCAGCGTATTCTAACCCCCGCAGAGAGCTGAATAAAATATACATTCATAATTAAAACAAATCAATGAACAAGTAAATGTTTCTTAATATAAACTTGACGGCTAATAATACATCAGAATATACATTATAAAAAAACTTGGTAACTAAGAAATGGGTATTCGCCCTACCTCCCCCTACCCATCTCCTCATTTCTACCACAGCTTGCATGTGCGTTATAGAATTTTAAAATGGAAGTAACTGTAATCGAACTGCAAAATGTCAATGTATGAAGGTTGAATTTTGTTTTTAATACTATCGATTAGACAGAAAAGCAGCCTGCGTTCTTTACGCATTTGTATAGACGAACGAACGTCGAGTTATTTATTTACGCTTTCGGTTTCTGTAAAACTCTAAACAAAAACAACGATTTCTAGGCCACTTTATTTCAGGAATATTTCAAAGATTTTCAATCTCTTAAGCTCAACTAAAGCCGACTGGCTCAAAGTCAGGGATAAGTGAGAACGTAAAGAAAAGATTGAAACGATGATCGGGTAAAAAAAAAATAGATAAATAAATAAACAGCAACTACGAATGGTGATAAAAATCGTTGAAGTTGTAAGAGGATTAACAGTTGTAAGAAATAGCGAATGCAGTTAGGAGACGAGATAAAGGCAGAGGACCTGCTTCATGGCTGAAATATTTACTTATTTCCCATCAAGGGTGCATCGTGTTGCTTAATGGTTAACGAGATAGGCTAGCAAACCATTGTTAGTGAGTTCGATTATCACTGAGGTTTTTAGCCCCCTAAAAGGGTGTTCTGGATATGACACTGAACTGCATCTGATATGTGAGGCTCCAGTTCTGGAGTTCTGAGGATTTTGGAGTACTCCATCATTGCCATTACTCTGACCCGGATGAGTAGTACTTGTTAGGGTTCTATCTATGGGTCAAAGAGATAAATATAAAAATTATTCGTATTTGATAGGACCGTGAGCAAAAAACAACTACACAAAAACATAAATATAAATGTTCAATGAACGTGACTTCCTAACCTCCAGACATGAAATAACCCTAGACGGGTTGACATGCCGTTAAAATCAACCAACCAACCTTCAGCGGGTTTTGTGCCAAACTGAGGCTAATAAATGATTACATATTCCTACCAATGCGAGAAGTTAGAGTCAAAATCAAAGTTAGGATTTTACAATACAGATTTTCAAAGTAGGTTGTTCCCTTTCCGACTTGATAGATTGACGCAACACAATCTATTTACTTACGCTTACTCTTTATTTGGCATGGTTTAGTACGAAACTATTGCGAGGATTTTAGCCAGACTTGAAGCATAAGTTCCCTCAAGATCACCAAAGTTAAGCTGTGATAAGCCTCCTCAGTACTTAAATGAGTGACCATTTGGGAACAGGAGGTTCCATAAGTAACCTGAGACGTGCATTCCCAAGTAAAAAAAGATTGAGTAAATACATACTACTATTATTAAGAATACTACTAATAATAACAGTATCTTATTTAATTAAATTACTATCACTTCTTCGATATATATTTACACAATATGTGACACAAGATCATTTTAAAGCGGACTAAAGCTGGTTTGAATTTAGAGTTTTTCTTCTCCTAAACTAGTTGTTATATTAAGACTAAATAACCCTGTCTGCCCTTCTATTTTGCCAAGGACATTAGCGCGAAATAAAACAAATATCTTCATCCATAATTTGAACTCGGATCGCCAATTCAATGTCCTACGATGATAACTGTTACACTAAACGCACATCCTACGACAAACACGGCCATTGTTATGAGTCAATCTTAGAGCAGCACCACCCATTTGATCATCGAAGTTAAGTTGTGGTGAGCCTCCTTAGTAGTTAGATGAGTGAACATGAGGATTGTGAATTAAGTTTAGTAAATCTTAAGTACTTTCTCTGTAATTATAACATGATCTTATTTAAGGAATTCACTATCGTTTGGTAGCCTCATGTAATGTAATGGTTAGCGAGCTAAACTAACAGCCCATTGTTAGTGCTTTCGCTTCTCACTGGGTATTTTATATTTCTGACCTTGATCAAAAATAAGCTAAGCTTAATAAATAGATACTAAATATTAAGAGGAACTATACAGAAGCAAGAAAAAAAAAGCCACATAGAGGAAATGAAAAAAAAAAATATCGACAGAGCTTCATGACACAATTATAGTTGTTTCTTAAGAGTTTTTTTTTTTTCCCATAATTCTATCGAATACGAATAATTTTTAAACATCTATTCAACTCATAGATGGGATCCTAACAGGTCCTATCATTCCGGGTCAGAGTGGACATGGGAGTAATGACAATGAAGGGGTACTCTACCCCCAGAATTGGAACCTGACTATTGGATGCAGTTCAGTGTTATATCCAGGACATTCCTTGCCGGGTGGGAAGTCTTACCCCTTTGCTGGGAATACGGTCAACGTGTTCTAAAGTTTGTCGATGGGCCAAGCACCGAATAAAATTGGAAACAAAGATTGTTAAGCTGTCTTCGACATAAAATAACCCAATAATGTTTGCTATATGATAAAAAGACCCAACACTGAAAAGATATATTCTGTACTTTTGAAATGAGTCTTTATTCCAATAATCGACTTTATAAGTTGATCCTTTGAATGGATTAACCTATAAAGTTAATTATTGGATTAAAGACTCATTTCAAAAGTATATTTTCAACCATTTTTTACCAAGTAACAAAAAAAGAGAAATTGCTGTCTAGTGGATTTTTTCATTCCAGCGGACCACAAAATATAGAAAATAAAAGAAAACAAAAAGATAGACAAATATTGAACTTTGTCAGAGAACTAAAAAAAACTGTGAAACATTGAAGGTGGCAGTGATACCAATTATAGATGGTATACTTGGAACGGTCCGAAAAGGAAAGGGTACTGGAAGAATCAGAAATCAGAAAAATATCGAGACCATCTACACGACAGCATTGTTATGATCAGCCAGAATACTGAGAAAAGTCCTGAGGACTTGAGGAGACTTGTTATCTTTCAGACTCTTGTGAAAGTCCGCTGGCAAATGTTGGAGTGAAAAACTAGCAGGAAGTGAAATAATAATAATGAGTCCTGGAGACTTGAGTAGACTTGCTGTCACTCAAACTCCATTGAAAAACCATCAGTTAACACTGATGTGAAAAACTCTAAAAGAGTAAATAATAATAATAAGAAGAATAAGAATAAGAATAAGAATATCTAAGGAGAACCAGAAAGCTACTCGAAACAAAACTATATAGCAGAAGCCTTATCAAAGGAATAAATACCAAGGCTGTCTCCCTCGTTAGGAATTCGGGACCATTCTTGAAGTGGAAATTTGACCATATGAACAAATGGCATATGCACAACCCAACATCTATCCTGGAGAATGACATGAACAAACTCCTCTGGGATTTTGACATACAAACGGGTCACTTAATTTCAGCCAGACGACCAGACCTTATAATAACCAACAAAAAAAGAGAACTTTCAAAATTGTGGACGTTGCTGTCTCGGCTGACCACAGAGTAAAATTGAAAGAAAGTGAAAATAAGGATAAATACCTCGACCTTGCTTGAGAAGTGAAGAAACTGTGGAACATGAAAGTGCCGATAATACCAATTGTAATTGGTGCTTTTGGTGCAGTCACCAAAGGATTAATAAAGGGACTGGATGGCTTTGGCATTAAATAGACCCTGAAGGTTAATATATCATTAAATAAATAAGAACCAAAATCTTTCTTTTCTGGTTTACAAATATCTACATTTTTGTATTTAGACTATAATGGACATAATAACATTGTAAACAGAACTAGATTGGTTTTCAGTGTATTTCTTTATCTCGAAATATGACGCCAGTTCTATCTCTGCCAGCCCTATTTTTAATCTGATGATACATGCTGACAAGCAACTTGCTTTTCCAAGAACTTTTGTTTTATTTCTTGACTAATGAACTGATATACGAAACGGATTGCTAAACCAACGCGTAATCATCAGGAAGATTATCACTTTTTATTGATGGGATTTAAATCAAATAGACATGTCCGTGTAATGTTGATTATGAACGCATGGTTGGCGTCCTAGATATTGGACTCAACGAGCCAAGTTCAAATTCTACTCGAGGCTATTTGTGTTTGATTGCGCGCTAATTACCCTTTGAGGAAGGCATGCATTTCCATCTCTTGGACACCGCCGCATACCACCTGTTCTGGGTCGCTAAGTCTCTCTAGCCTTGGTAGGACAACAGGTGTAGGAAAAGAAAACTCTGAATTCAAATCTTTTTGTCTGGTCGGCGAGGCTTAGAATACGCTGACTGTACCCCCTGCTGAGGAGTAAGACCCTCCTCCCAAAAAAGTGGGGCCCTGAGCATGACACGAAACTACATCTGATAGTGAGAGTCAAGTTCTGGGGATCTGGAGAGTATGGGGTACCCTTTCACTCTGACACGGAAAGGTAGTAACTTTTAGGATTCCAGTTAAATAGATTAAATAGATTTGGGTTTTTTTAGGGAGCGGGTTCACAGTCCTATCTATTTCGAATAATTTTTAATTATTTACGAATATGAAAGTACAATGAGCGAGATTCCCTAACATCTACGTATAAAATAACCCTTGACGAGTTGACATGCCGTTGAAATTCATCAATCATTGAATCAATCAAACCCCTTACTAGTGGTGGTAAGGTAACGCAGCGCGGTGAGGTTGTAAAATCAGAAACAGGAATCTCTCATTCTTGCAATTCCTGTGGTGAGATTGATGTCAAGTTGTATAGCACCTTATCTTTCCCTTGGACAAAAGGTCGTGAAGAGAGAAAAACTACAGCATGAGAAAATTCTAGTCATCCATACTATCTTGTCAAGATACACGCAAAGAAAAAAGAAAAAAATGTAGCAGCGATTAAGACTGCTTCTTGAAATATCTCGTAATGGATTTACATCCGTTTTTGTATTACACTGTCCAAGCCGAATATAATAATTTCAAAGTTATTACGTAAAGCTTTTAATCGTTTCATAATACTTTACGATATGTAACACAACTCAAAAGCAGCATGTAACGCTTTCGAGTTTTACATAATACTTTACAACATATAACATAACCTAAATTCATAACATAACCTAACAAAGCGTTGCGTAATACTTTGTTACATAACCTAATTGAGTTACGTAACGCTCCTCTTTGAATTGAATAATTCTCAATACTTTACTCCAACCATATTAAGGATATTTTTTTCTAAAAATTTATAATTGCACGAATACTGTTGCCATTTGCAAAGCCTCAATAGAAATAAGGAGTAAGAATAAAACTCACTCACAATCATCTGCAAGTCTTACTCACTAAGCAACTCATAATTATTCAAGTTGGAAATGGACTCGGCAAGCCAACTTCAAATCATGTACAAGACTGTATTTCATTTCGCACTCATGCATTTTGAAATTGTATGAATTCATCTCTCTCAGCTAAGAGTAGATAGGGCAGACGAAACTTTTAGCCTTGGTGGGGTAACTGGTCTTGATAGTAAACTCTGAATTCAAATCAGATATCATCGAAGTTATTCGATGGCACGGATTCTCTTGACTCTCTCTGGCTATCCCTCAATCATTCATCGCTCTTGGCAAGTTCTTTAGACGGTGTACAGTGTCATCACAGAGCTGGATGGCCAACATTATTTTTCAAATACATAGAATCGTTAAAGTTTAAGTTGGATATTGTGTAGATGTATGTCCTCGTTAACGTATAAAATAAGGCAGCAAAAAAACCTTGTATTTTTACTACGGACGTTTATCCTTTTTATTTTGTTTTGTTTTCTTTTAATTATTCATTATTATTTCATTTATTCATTTTATTTTTCTACAAATCACTTGAAAAATATCATGCAACAGAAAAGAAGAAAAAAATTTTCCCCAATGTTACTCTTCATTTTTAAATCGGACTAATATTACTTTTTCTTTCAGATGTTATTGATAAAAATCACCAACCCGAACTAATCAGTCACGAACAGGACTTAACCAGCCAGCACACTAAAATGGAGGGACAGTGCGATGAAAAAAGAGCTTCAGACACGCCTATGCCAATAACAGAACGCCATGAAACAGAGGCCGTTACCAGTAAACCAGTATCTGTTACCCAAACGTCATTGATAAAAGTGGAACAAAACCTAGTCCAACACGAGCCCCGTTCGAATTTATCACTTGACGAGTCACAGCCAATTTCAAACATCGAACATTCGAGATATAAACCAAACGCTGAAGTCCTGTCTATGGTACCCAGTTCTAGCATTGTAGTATCAGACATCCTCGGGGGTAAAACAGATGACGTCATACGGAATAAAATAGATGACGTCCTCGGAAGTAAAATAGATGATATAGACAAAAGTGCAAAACAAACGGTGGCTACAGCATATAGTTCCCCACCAAAAGGCTCTAACTGTTCGTTTGGTGTCACTGTAGAGAACGAAAGCATTCATTCAAGAGAAGTAACTCCTCAGCCCAGCAGGTCAGCTGATAGTATTAGCATAAGCAGTTGTCAGTCTTTATTGAAGGACCAGAATTTTGAAAATCAACTACCTTTTTGTCGCTCATTGTCTTCATCTCTATGTCAGGATATTCCGCTACCATTGTCGTTTAGTTCAGTTTGTCATACCAGTAGTATGGATAGTGTTCTTGTGGGCTCGCAGAGTCTAGATCAAACCTTGACACCATTACGGAACAATTTGGGAAACTATCCAAGTAAGTACTGAAATTTGTCTAAACTTGCAATTCCTTTCCTTTTTTTCGAATTTTTAGTACTTCTTTTTTTTACAAACATCTACTCACACTGACATTGTTCCAATAATAGTAGTTATCTACTAAGCTTAGGTAAGTTTGGCACGAGGCCAGAGTATGGGGTGCCTATAAAAATGGCTTGCTGTTCTAGCTTACAGACCATTACGTTGTGTTAATTACACTAAAAAACTCAAACCAATAAACAGATCCCTTATTCTGTTTCTCGTTAGTTTAAGCTTATTCTTTATTATTATTTCAAATTCACAGTTCGTTGTTGTTGTAGAATGAAGGCTTAAATGAGTTTTGATTTTTCCAAGTCGAAAGAAAATACGAGAATTTTAATTCGTTAACATGCTGTTTTGAGAGGGCTGAAATTATATATATATATATATATATATATAATTGAATTTGTATTCTAAGACAGATAGTATACACAAGACCCTTGTTCCATTAATAATTGTGCTGTTAAATGTTAGATTTTATGAAAGGTGCTGAAAAGTTCTCTGCCTGATAGAAAAGAGAAAACAATCCAGAATGTCTGATCACAGGAGTTAAGCCGCGACTAACCTCTTCAGTAAGAGATGGGTTATCATTTAAGTTTGGTTTGGTTTGTTATGTTTTATGGTATATAAACCCTTGTGGCTTATATATATCGAAACCTGTGATATATATATATATATATATATATATATATATATATATGTGTGTGTGTGTGTGTGTGTGTGTGTGATTTGCAATAGTTTGTCGGTAACATTATTTTTAAATGAGTCAGAGATTATTTGTTTGCACACAGTTCAATGGTTTCAAGTATTGTTATCCAACACTGTAAATTCTATTTAATAATGATCCTTTGTTTGCACATAGTTAAATAGTTTCAAGTATTGCTGTGTATCATTATTATTTCCATTTATCTAGAATTCCCAGTTAATTTGATATTAATCAATTACTTGCACAGAGTTAGATGTTTTCAAGTATTGTAAATGATTAAATATTTCTATTTGACTCATAGATGGGACCTTATTAGCAAATACGACTCCAGGTCAGAGTGGACCCGGGAGCAATGGCAATTCAGATGGTTTTGTGTCATACACAGGATACTCGTTAGGGAGAAGTCTTACCCTCGAGCAGAGATGGAGTCGACGTAGTCTAAAGCCCCTAATCCACTGGGTGGTGACCATTTAGGAGTAGCAAGTACTGTAAGAAACTTAGTATCCTTTTTTCGACGATTCATGGAATTGTTGATAGAAAGTTACTGATAATGATACTGGGGTACTTCGTGTAGGGTTACGAACAAGTTTAAAAGCCCATTTGTTGTGAGTTCGACTCTCACAAGGTGCTCCTTATGCCAAATTAAGCAAAGTTTATTAAATAACTAGACAACATATTCACCTCGCAGTTTGATATACCTGGCACATTGTTTCACGAGCAGCTTTAACTCTTCCAAAAAGTTTAATAAAAGAAAAAACTAGGCCTTATATTTCTTTGTTGGGCCGAGAACTCTCCGTAGGAATTCATTTGTAAACTTTTGCATATCATATTTCCTTTATATAAGTATTTTTCTTATAAGATGTAAAATGCAGTAAATACTCATACTTACTTAACCTGAAAGATATATGAGCATTTGAATTTAAGTTGATAAAAGATGATTTGAGTCACATCCTGCTTGTGGTGGAGAGATTGGGTAAATATATACCTACTTATATATCTCTGACTCTGTTAAGTGCAATTGTTATAAGACTAGCTGTCATTCATAAGGTTTTGACATGTCAATCCCTTCACCATAGGCAGGATGCAACACAAGGTGATGTTTTAATCAGAGTAAAGCTGGTTTAAATTTAGTTTTCCCTCTCTTATACTGGTTGCCTTACAAAAGCTAGAGAAGCAAGTCTACCTTACTATTTACTTATAGTTTTTGCAAGAGAATTAGCATGAAGTGAAACTCAAACTGCTTCATCTGGGATTTGAACTCGGGGCGCTGATTCCATTTCCTAAGAGATTTCCAATGATGGGGACATGAAACGTGAATACTACTTGTTGACCGGTGTTCCCTATTTGATGGGAAGAAAAATAGGTCCCAAATCTTCAAAACAGTTGTATATAATTTTTGCTATTACTTATGGAAGCTGGCTTTTGGAGGCTGGCTTTCGGGGGCCTGCTAACGGGTTTACAGGTCAGTTGTTTCGGAGGAAATCTTTGTTAACAACTCATTCTATTTCGAGTAGAACTCATAATCTTATTTGAAATCCCTCCGACTCAAGCGACAGCGAACATCATTCGTCTACCTTCGTTCTCGAACTGTGCGTTTTATGACGTCACTATCACGTGGTCTTGTACTTATGACTATCAGCATCCTTTTACTTTACAACATTTTTTACAAGTGTTTTTTAATTAAACTTACACAACTTTAGCCTGAACCTGACGGCTACAGGTAATCTCACTACTTAACTCTCGGAAGTAAGTGGACTCAGTGAACAAAGATTAAGTTCTTGATGGACTGTTTCCATTTCACTCCGTGTTGATGCCAAACGATTGATAAAATAGTTGGGATGACCAGGAACTTTAGTTTTGGTACGGCATCCAGTCTAGAAAATAAACCCTGAATTCAAAACCAGCTGTATTCCACTTAAAAACTAACCTTTTGTCGTATCCTGCTCCTGGTGTAGGGATTTAGTACATATATACCCGGGCCCTCGAATCAAAGATATTGTAAAATGCTTCTGGTGAGACTTGATCTTGTACCCCTTTTCCCTCTAGAAGACTGTCTTCACTTTACCGATGAGGTCAAGAAGGTAATTATCTCATAGATTCTCACTTCTTCGACTAGACAAAAATTTGATAAATGATATTGCTTCATTAATAATGAAACGATTATACATAGTGTTTCAGAAAAATCGGTATCATTTCGTAATCTAATAAATTGACCAATTCTCGTTCAAATGATCTCAAATGTTAACAGCATGTGTAGAAAGAACTCAAACATCTATGTTATTTTTTATTGTCACGTATAGAAACAACATTCACCGGGAAAGGAAAGACATGCAAACATTAAGCATAAAATTTTGACTTGTTTCTACACATGCAGTTAAAATTTGAGATCATTTGAACAAGAATTAGTCAAGTTATTAAATAATGAAATGGTATCATTTTTTCTAAAACACCCAGTACATCTCAAGTGATATCAAATTTTTGAAACACCCTGTTCTTCATCAATCATTCCAATAAGTTTATCACTGTTTCTCTCACTTCCTTCTTTCTATCTTTATATAACTAAACTCCACTTCATTGCCATTTCTATGATAATTTGTGACTAATAAACTCATGTACGAAAAACACACCAAATACAAAACAATAATATTGTTTGATAGAACAAGTTTTAAGCAACAAAAAAGCTATTTTTTCACATAATCACCAATATGGATGATGTATTTTCGTCAGCGAGGTACAATGACAACTATACCGATCTTATATGGTTGCATCGAAAGTAATGCTTTTTATTTTATGTCATCCCACAACGTCAAAGGCGGATGTTGGTGATATGAAAGTTGAGGGTGAACCTTTCGGACAATGACCCATGGTTTTTTTTCCTTTTTTTTATTGCCTTGTTACAGATAGGAATTAAGCCACTGTCTTGCAAAATGATTTCTGATATGAAATCAGAGGTATCACCAAATTCCTCCTTGTGGGTAAAATTGCACCCATTGATATTGATCACCGCTGGTTGAACGTTTACAACACAGGGGATGGGTGTAGATTTAAGTGTTGGGTAAGGCGTTTCAGCTGTGTCAAAAGTAATGAACTCACACTATTCAGCGCAGTTGTCAATCCACGAAATGAAGAGCGCTTTGATTAGCTCTTTCATGCAAATTAGGCCGGTAAAAGATGGACCACGCCGACAAAAATACCATCATCGCTGTTGTGAAAATTTTGGTCGCTTCTCCTGGGGCAGATTTTCATGACTGCTAAATGCAGTCTCTTGTTTATTGCATAACCAAACGTGATGCTTATGTGGAAAAAATAGCATCTTATTGCTAAATATTTTCTCTATCACACAATGTTAATAGAGCGAATTAAATATTTTGCAATATCTTCACACATACAAGTTTGCGGTACGTATATCACGTGACTGAAGCTGTGAACTGTATTGCTGTGGTTGGTAGTATCGACGTAGTTGGTGCGCAAAAAAATTCTGGGTGTGATTTGAAAGTTGCACAGCTGAATGCGTAACGTAATCGAATTTGGGAACTTATGCTTTACAAGTACTACCTGGGTCATAACGGGGGTGTCCTCGTGGTGTAATGGTTAAAGCGATGGACTGCGGAATCGTAGTAAGCGAGTTCGAACTCCAATCGCTCTATTACGTTTACTTTCGGGCAAATACCCTTGGGAAAGATATGAACCCCTTACCCTCCCAGCTATGGGTTAAATAAACCACTACAGTTCTTCTACAAGGATTGCTTTGGCATTAAATAACCTACAAAGTTTGATATACCATTAAACAAAGAAATCAAACCTGGGCCATAACGCCGTAGAAGCAAATAAAAACATTTGTTATGCAAAAGGTGAAGGCGCAGTTGAGACCACTGTACAAATGGTTCAAGAAATTTCGCTCTAATTGTAAGAACCTCGACGAGCAAGCACGGTCAGCTAGGCCAAGGGAAAAAACAAAACACAAAAAAAAAAACACAAAAAAAAAAACGTCGATTCCGAGACCGTGCTCCAATCCATAGAGGCAAGTATAGTGAATAGAAATTGGGGATTATCAGGTGAGCTTAGCATCTCACAGTCCATAATGGTTTGTCACCTTCATGATCTCAGCAAAAGCATTCGGAGTTGCCGAATTGTACCTCACGTTTGCAAAATATTGCAAAACATATAACTCACTCTAGTAAAAGACACTATTTTTAGATCGCTTCTTGTATGTCCTTTAATCGTAATAGAGATGTAACAACCATTATTTTTTTTATTTTTGAATATAGTGAGTGAAGGCAATTGTTCAGAGAAACCAAAGTTGAGTGATTTTCTATCAGAAGAGAGTGTTTCGAGTTCTGTGTCACTTCCAGCATGGTTCTCCCCATCTTTGCCATTCAAAGACTTTCAAGCTGGACAGTCAATGCCTTCCACGATTATTGGCGGCTCTTGTAACTCCCCAGTCGATGCACATCAATATACAACCACAGAAAACCCCAACCCAGAGAACAAATTTGGAGGTTCACAGCCGTCTCTACGTTCCCCGCTAATCACTGGTCGTTCGCGTGCTCTCAGACATTCTACACCTACCATACCGCATTCAGCAGTAGAGTTACACGAATCTGGCACTCCGATTACGGCAAGAAGTTATCCATCTTCAAAATCTCATCATCAGGTGAGGATAATTGGTTCAGTTTAAATGATTGGATAGATTGATTTTAAGGGCATCTCAATTCGTTTTGGGTTATTTTATAACTTGAGGTAAGGTAATCGTGTTTATTGTATGTTCAAATTTTGTGTAGTTGTTTCTTGAGATTTTCTTGTTTACACACGGTCCAATCAAAT
Source organism: Sepioteuthis lessoniana (assembly GCA_963585895.1). Lineage (NCBI taxonomy): Eukaryota > Metazoa > Mollusca > Cephalopoda > Myopsida > Loliginidae > Sepioteuthis > Sepioteuthis lessoniana. The sequence goes on along the minus strand of OY757910.1, from coordinate 59,715,753 downwards.
GCTAATAACTTTTAAACATATCAATTTGATCCAGATATGGAATCTACAAAGGTTTCATTGATGGATCAAATTGATCTGACATACCGTTAAAATCAATCAATCAATCTGACTCATTAAACACCTGGAATTGTCATCGAAAAGCTACAAAATATCTTTGAAATAAAATCATCAAAATACCACCCAAACTCTGTTATTTTAAAAAGAAATTAGGATAACAATTTGTATTATTATTATATTTTATTCTTAGTTTTACTCTATATTATTATTTTTTTCTTGTTTTTGTCTTTCTTTTTTTTTTTTCGTTTTTTATCACATCACTCTGTTGATAAACTCAAAGTAAACGGGGGGGGGGGGTTCTCGTGGTGTAATGGTTAAAGCGATGGACTGCGGAATCGTAGTAAGCGAGCTCGTACTCCAGTCACGCTATTACGTTCACTTTAGAGCAAATACCCTTGGGAAAGGTATGAACCCCCTTATCCTCCCAGCTATGAGTTAAATAGTACCACTACTGTTCTTCTAGGAGAATAACTTTGGCATTAAATAACCTACAAAGGTTTATATGCCATTAAACAAAGAAACCAAACCATCAAAGTAAACAGCGTAAACCCAAAAATTAAAGTGTAACTTCCAGTGAAACATATAACATCATCTCATACCTTGAGAGTCCCTCTTTAATAATCTCGTTGGAAGTTATAATTTTTTAAACCTCCGATTTTGTGTTGTTTACTTAAACAGTTGAAATTTGTCCATCCAGTGCGATGTCGTAAACAAAATCAAAACAACAACCACAAGAGGGAGAAAATTCAGTGATAATATCAAGCCACAATATATAAAATGTGTTTGCTTCAGTTCCCAAAAGCTGGTTATAGACTTCAGCTTTTTTGGTTTGCTTTTGAGACATTTAAAAATACTTTTATTTATGTTAGTGTAATTTATGGCTTTTAAGTTTTGTTTTTTTCATTGTTTCACAAAAGTCAACAAGAAACTCAAGAAATCATCCCTTTTCTTTTTATCACCCTATTGACGGGGCTTAGAATACGCTGACTGTACGCTCTGCAGAGTTGTAAAACCTCTACCAAAAAATGGGTTTTCTGGGTCTAACACTAAACTGCATATTGACTGCACTAATTTTCTTTACTCTCTCTCTCTCTCTCTCTCTCTCTCTCTCTCTCCATTCGTCCCTTTTTGCCATCACTCTTGGTGTGTTCTCTAGACGTCATCCAATGTCCGCACAGAAATGATGAAGGTAAGTAATTGTTGGTCGGCCAACACTGGTGTGTCCATGTGTTTGAAGAAGGGCAAATTCATAAGTGACGTTCTTTCATGGTCTTCAATGAATGTACGATAAACACGATTTCTTAACCTCTAAGCATGAAATAACCCTAGACGTGTTGACATGCCGTTAAAATAAATGAATCAGTCGATTTTCTTTTCAAAATGTTCATAGTAACTCGTGTTTATCAGAAATTTCTAAAAAGATAGTCTAAGCTGTCAGCCATTGCTCTACGACAAGCGCTTTTTTCAAGTATTTCGATTCCCTTTTCTAATTACTTATGCTTTTTATCAAATCAAATTAGAAAAACCTTTTCTTTGTATGGGAAGATATGTATGCGTTTGTTTTGAATTCCTCACATGAATCTTTAAAATTTGTTTTGCTCTCTTCCTTTTTTTTTTCTAAGACCGTGGAAATAAATAACAGACCTTCCAGCAATCTGCCTCCCAAAATTGACAGCAATCAACATTTGGCTGGGCAACTGGAATTACTTCGAGGAATGAACGAGTCACTATTGGCAGAATTGGTATTTCTTAGGCAACAGAAGCAAACATTTACAACAGCCTCCCAATCAGCTCCAAGTCCTATACCAGGAGCAACTCAAGATGCCAAGGTTTTGTTAATTTTCTTTTCTTATATCGTATTCTCATTTTGTGAATTGAATTATCACGACCGGAAAATCCGGTGAACACTGACGCACAACATATGAAAACACTGGACAGCTGTTTCGACCTTATAGGTCTCATCAGCAGTGTATACCGTGATCTCCACCTCTAGAGATCGAACAAGCGACCACAGATTGCAGAGCCGAAACTCTAAAACTGATCCATCAGTCCATATCGCATACAAGTGTAACGGTGCATAAATATTTATCCCAGGACGGGAGTTTATTTTACGCACGTGTGACGTCGGGGCAGTCTGGCACTTGACCCCTCGCAAAATAAGTCCTAGTTAAAATCCCTTTTTCGGGCATATGGGAACTGGCAAATAATGTGGGGGTTAATTTAGGGCTAAACTCAGCCCGACACTGGCAAGGGGTTTCCAAATTCACTTTACATACATCACCAAATCCTTTCGTCTTCCTACCACCTCCGATAACGGAAAACATAGACTTCTAGGTTAAGATAAAATATTATTCACAGTAGTCGGTAATTCCAATTTCCCGTGTAATGTTTTTAAAGGCGAATTAAACATTTAGCGATAATAAATTGAAGCGAATGAAGCAGAAAAAAAGATATATGCAAAAGAAGGCAACTCGACAGAGAAACAACATAACGAATATATTTCAACATAAGGGAACATTTAAACGACAACAACATTTTGATAGGTGAGGACCAAACAAATATTTAAGGTGCCGGCTATATTACACCAGCAGACAGTCTTAAATACAAATGTCTCTCTCTCTTCTTATTCTTTCCTTTCTTTCTTTCTTTACTTTTAAAACTTGAAAAGGTAGTTAAGTCCACTCGTTCGTTTACAGTTTATGAAACGAGTTTCTTCAGTCTATTTCTTTCCTTTTCTTAATACATATAAGTTCCAATATTTGGGAAGGTTAGGAGGAAAAACAGTTTTAAGATGTACTTATCTTTTTCGAAGAGTTCATTTCCTAGAGCCCTTTCTTATACGGGGAAGCGCCGTTTCTTTAGAATCTGGCGAGAAGGCACCTGTTATCTTCTGTCCAAAGATTCTTTCCGCTTTTGCCCGGAGTTTCGGCGACAGTTTCAACACGTCTCGTTACGCCGACTGCTGTCCAAGAACTCCATTTTTTTCGCGGGTGACACCCGAAAGTTTGGCTACAATTAAGCACATCTCTTCACGCCGACTGCTGTCCAAGAACTGATAAACCTTATCCCTATTTCCTCTGACGAAAAGGGTACTACTTCCAGCGCTAAGGCTTCAGCCAATCATTTGGCTCCTTCCTCCTCCTCCACCTCATTCGGTCATGCTACCCAATGATCTGCATTCCCTTCTTCGTCCTACCAAGTTGGGGTTATGGAGTGCAAATTGAACTTAGTTCAAAACCTGAATAAGGCTGTTTGCATTTCGCATAACGTTATACCCTTGGGGAAGGTATGAATCCAATTATACTCCTTCCAACTAGTTGGATAGACTGGGTTCTATGACCTTGGTATGGCAACCGGTCGAGGAAAAGGAAAACTTTGAATTCAAACCTGTTAAACTCCGCTTAAAAATTGACCTTGTGGGGAATCCTGCTCGTGGGAGGGTTTGGATATATATATGTATATATATATATATATGTGTGTGTGTGTGTGTGTGGTTTGATTTCTTTGTTTAAATGCATATCACCCTTTGTGGGTTATTTAATGCCAAAGACATCCTTGTACGTGTAAGAACAGTTGATGTAAAGTGATGTTGGCTACCGTAGTCAAGGCTGACCCAAAGGCTGCCTTTTTAATAGCTACGACATTAAGGTGTAGGGGAGAGCGCTACTCCTTTTCCCTGGATTACTCCACTTCACTCTTGATAAGTACCTTATAGGGCTGAGTGTTAAGCAAGGAGGTATCAATAACTATTTTTGAGTCTTAATAGTCGTACTATCTAACCCATAGCCGGGGGATAAGGGGGTTCATACCTTTACTAAGTGTATTAGTTCGAAAGTGGACGTAATATAGCGATCGGGTTTCGAATTCGCTTTTCACTATTTACCACACTATTTTCACTATTTACCACACTAGCCACAACGCCATAGATTTCCCTCTATATATGTGATGGGGTGATTTTTTCTTTCAAGAATTCTTAAATTTGGTTGAATTTCATAAAAATATGGTCAGAAATTCCACCTCATAGCGTATTATTTTTCTTTTTTAATCCAGTAAAATTTTTGTTTTTAATACCTGAGATGTTCCATAATTTCACTGGATTAAAAGAAAAAATAGCAGATTCTCACAACGAAAGGGAATGACCATGACCTCCCAACTATCACTGAAACTTTTCGTCGTACCAATAGATGTTTAATGTAGGGGTCACAGACTCGTGGCCAACTTCTTTAATAGGGTCCCATTATTTTATAAAAGCAAAGTTGTTTTGAAATGTTCCTTCGGGTCTTTTTATTTATCGATTTTGCTTTTAGGATAATCTGGTCAGTCACTTGAAAGAAGAGAAGCACATGTTGCAAGATGAAGTACAGAAACTGAAGGAAGAACTTCGTCAATACCGCCATTTGGCAGCGTACAGTCAGAACACTCCTTTGCATTCAGAGGCTTCTGTATTGGGTTCTTCCCACGATAAGATAAACATCTATCACAGCGAGGAGCTCGTACTCCGACGACGCATAGGTTCGTACATTTCTTTTTTAACCTCGTAGGGCTGAGATATTCGACTGGTAGAGTTTAGAAAAATCCTCGATTATGAAGTTCCCGAAAACTTACTTTCACAAGAAGACATTTGTATGAAAAATGAACCGTAATTATTTGTGTATAATATGAACTCATTTATAACACGTCTGCGTCTTAACTGTGGACTTATAAATTCTGGAAAAAATACATTTTCATGTATAATACGAACTATTTAGAATTTCTAGCCGATAGATTTAACCTAAATTTAGAATTTCTTCAACTTTTTATTAGTTCGTGCTGACTAGAAATAGGAATGTATGTCGGACGAAATAAGCTCACATTTGAAGAAGCAAAATTATAAACAAACACATATATTCTTTGTAACGGCATGAAACATTATTTTGAACTATAGATATAACTTAACCGGACCATTGGCCAAATGAGAAGAGTGTTTGCCAATGATCCGGGAGACTTGGGTTCAATCCCAGGTTGAGTCATACTAAAGACTCAAAAATTGTACTTGATGCTGCCTTGCTTAACGCTCAGCACTCTAAGGTGAGGATCAAGGGTAAAGTGGAGCAATCCTGGGAATGGGGTTGCCCTCTCCCCAACACCTTGGTGTAGTAGCTTCGCGTCACCCTCGACTAAGTTCGCCAACTTTACTTATAGATATAACTTACTTTCGGTTATCCCGTCTCGAATATGGTGAAGTATGTGACCTGAAAATAGTTAACGTGTATAATATGCACTCTTATCTTTGGAGGTAAAAAATCTGGAAATATACTGTAATATTCAATATGTCATTGTCGGGGAGAGTTTGGATATCATATCTAAGTGTTAATGTAACCTCTGGTATCATTTATAAAACAATTATCGAAAGTTCCCAGTTTTGCATGAAACAAAAGAATACATTCAATAGAAAATAGATTAACAAATCTATTATTAAACAAAACTTATTCAGAAACTTTGATTATTATCTTTTTTATCAAACATACTTAAAAAGAGTTGTTAATTTTAAAAATATATTAATGAAATTTATCAGCAGTTGCTGATATTCTATTGCTTGTTTTCCAGCCATATTAAGTCAGCAGACACTCTTTACTGAAGTGATGATGTTATTATAGCCTTGTGCGGCTGAAATCAAAGACTTGCCTTTCAAATGACTAATGAGAGATTTTGACAAAAATTTGTATTATATTTATCCGACTTCCCATTAAATCAAATTGGATGAAGTTATAGTTCATGTTGAGCGTATAGGATTTACACGCCAACATTTTTAATGGCCGGCGATGTGCACATGGAGAAAAAATTCTAGAAAAATAGGATCCAAAACTCACTTGTTTCAGAAACCTGATTAGACGAAATAGTCACGTGCCGTTGCGCTCAACTACGTCCGCACATTTTGATTTTGTCCCACTCAAAAATAAATCTTGCGTTTGGAGCTGGTCACGTTACATGGTACCTATATATATTCTACGCTTTCGATAGCTTACTCTCTCATTTTTGCCCTCCAAGCTAGCGACACCTAATTCCGGACAACTTGACAGTTCTCGCTCTCTCATGAGCTCAGTGTTAGACATTACGCTACGTACTACAGACACGCAACAGGAGCCAGCAAAAATACATTTACTGCCATAATAAAATTGATACATTTGCCACACTTTAAGATTCTAAACTTCACATGGGCCTCAAAATCACCTCATCGTACAGATACACACGTTTAGCTCACGGGCAGATGAATATTTCGCTACTATGTACTTTTTAGTTTCTCAACTCACTTACACACTGACATGTTCGAACAACATACACTTACAATCGCATTATATTTGTATTAGGCACACCCACACATATGAATACATAACAAAGAATATTCGAAATTTTTCTACCTTGTATTGTTTTTTCTTAGTTGTTTGGGATATGAAATTATCTGTTTTATGTTATCATGTAGTGAATTTTCTTTTGTCTACGTTGTTCATTTCTTTGTGTTAAAAATTATGGAGCGACTCTTGAAGTTTTGTTTCTAACGTAAAACCTCCAGAGAACTAACCGGCCGACTCATCCTCCACAAGCAAAGATTTAAAACAACAGAAAAGTTCAGATTTGTTGAATTATTAAATCTGAGTTTTTTCTCACTTACGAAAAGTTTTTCTGCTTCTTAACTTTGGAAGTAAATAAAAACACATTTGATTTAGATGAATTCACCCTTCGCTTCTGGGTGTCTGGTACAGTGAGAATGAGTTTACTACTTATAAAATCAGGGTAACGAGCAAATATCAAAGAAGGTGATGATGCAATTCTTTCCGAGCTCGTAGGTTATATCAGTCATGAAATGTAAACACTTTTGAAATAAATAACCCTCTTGTGATGGCTTAAGGCCGAAACCAGTTGGTTTGGTTTGGTTTTATGGCATACCAACCATTTAAACCAGTTAGGATAAAGAAATTAGTAAAATTTATTTACCAACGTTAATATGTCTATTTTTCGTTTCTCTGTCTGTCTGTCTGTCTCTCTCTCTCTCTCTCTCTATATATATATATATATATATTTGTTTGTTTAGCGGATCTTCAGCACCAAGTAAACCAACTTCAAGAGAGCAACTTATCCATCTCAGCCCAATTGGTAGGGGCTCAAGGCAGGATCAATCAACTAGAAATAGACAATCACAAACTGACTAAACAACTCCAAAACAAAGAGAGGGAAGTTGAAACGGACAAACCTCCGGAAAATTCTTCTCAGGTGAGAAATAATTTATCGGATATGATTTTCTTAAACTTTCTATCTTTTTAGATTGTGTACAAAGAAAAAATAAAAATCTCATAGATAATTACGATGTTTTGCACAATTTCACTAGCGTCAGTTACGCAGAGAGGACCGAACTGACGAAATTAGTAATTGTTTGCAAGATTTCTTTGCAAACCACTGCTTCACGACAAAGTGCCTTTTCAAGTGATGATGAATAGATAGAGTATTTTAACTCTTGGCTCAGGAAGAAATGTTTCTAAAAATATAGACATCAGACTTCATGAACACCTAAGATAATACAATATCATCATCTAGTACTGAATTTGACACCACCAATTCGCTCGTCTAGTTTAGGGGATTTGATGATCATTGATATTTTATCTACTATTTCTTTTGCCAAACTAAGTCAAACAGTAGATATAATATTCACATATATGATATACATTTATAGAACTGTGCTTGACAAATCTCCTATAGTCTTCAAATAACCTCATATGCATTATCAACGGCTTTTTGTTGTCTCTTACAAATTTGTCCATCAAATGAAGGATATCATTTTGCTGCGATATTTTTTATTTTATGAAACTCCACAACAAAATTGCTCAGTAAACCATTTATTTTTATTTTCATGCGTATAGATTATATATACATTTATTTTTCCATGCTGTCTTTCCACATTTTGCCGTTATTTTGTCAGTCTGCCGAGGAAAACGACAACGATAAAACCAAAACGAATAACGGGAATGAGTCCTTACAGACAGACATCGATTCCAAGTCAAAATCGATTGGTGGTTTTTCCGTCAATGAAAAGCGTAAAAAGACATCAAACCATTCTCGAAAACCAAGTCGAGACCTGCAGTCAACAAAAGAGCATGGTATGTTTACACACACACACACACATATATATATATATATAAGTTAACTCCAAAAGCGCTTGCCCAGTCGGCTGGGGCTGTAGAATACACCGACAGCACCTCTGCAGAGGAGTAAGCCCCCCCCAACGAGTGTCCTGGATATGACACTAAACAATCTGATGGTGAGGTTCCAGTAATGTTGGAGCTTTGTGGAATGCGGAGTAACCCTTTATTACCATCGCTCCCAGGTCCACTCTGGCCCAGAGTGGTAGCATCTGATATGGGTCCTATCTATGGGTTAGATAGAACTAAACCGTGCTTCCTTCATTATACTGATTTTTGCATTTAAACTGTGTATTTATGCTAAACTGAATTGTTTAAAATAGAACTGTTTTGACATTTAAACTGCGTACTAATGCTAAACTGAATTGCTTGAAATAAAACTGTTTTGACGTTTAAACTGTGTACTTACGCTGAACTGAATTATCTGAAATAACACTGTTTGACATTTAACTCTGTATATTACCCAGTCGGCTGGGGCTGTAGAATACACTGACTGCACCTCTACAGAGGGGTAAGACCCCACCAATGAGTGTCCTGATATGACACTAAACAATCTGATGGTGAGGTTCCAGTAATGCTGGGGCTTTGGGAAATACGGAGCACCCCTTCGTTACCATTACTCCTAGGTCCACTTTGGCTCGGTGTGGTTGCACCTGATAGGGCCCTATCTATGGGTTAAATAGAACTAACGGCATACTTATGCTAAACTGAATTGTTTGATTAAACGGAATAGCTTGAAATAGAAATGTTTTTGACTATTAAACCGTACTTACATTTAAACTGTGTGCTTATGCTAAACTGAATTATTTGAAATAGAACTGTTTTTGACATTGAAACTGTATTTACACTAAACTGAATTGTTTAACATAGAACTGTTTTGAAATTTAACTGTGTGTAAACAAAATCTGTACTTATACTAAACTGATACTAAACTGAATTAGCTGAATTAGAACTGCTTGAATAAACTGAATAGCTAAAAACAGAAATGTTTTTCACAATTATACTGTAATTAAATTTAAACTGCTTGCTTATGCTAAACTGAATTGTTTGAAATTGAACTGTTTTTGACATTGAAACTGTACTTACACTAAACTGAATTGTTATATATAACTGTTTGAATAAACTGAATAGTTTGAAAAAGAAATGTTTTTGGCAATTAAACTGTGTGCTCATGCTAAACTGAATTGTTTTAAATAAAATTGATTTACATAAAAATGGATTTGATGTTAAATAACCTGCAAAGGTTGATATGCCATAAAACCAAACCAACCAACTAACAACAACAACAACAACCAAAAGCGCCTGTAATTCGTAAAATCTTTACAGAGCTCAATATTCAAAATGTAGAGCAATATTACAATATTGCAATTGTAAAATATATATATATAAGAAGTAAAATTTAAGGTAGGATAAAAAGTCATCATTACGTGTGGATTACCTACATGTAGCTATTAAATCACGTGTCTGATTTAATAATTTATTTGGATCAGGGTATAACATAATTTGTATCTTTTCTTCTAGACACAAGTTACATCAACTATCAAAGCAGTTTGGAGTATTCGACCTTTTCGATATACGCCATTAAATGTCAGGGATTAAACCCTTAGTTTTCAATTTCCAAAGTGTTTTTGGATAAGGCTGTTTTATTTTTCAAATGCTCATGAAGATTTTCTTGCTTCCAAAATAGTAGTAAAATGTATATGGAAGCCCCTTAAGAGTTGCGGATTAAGGAAGAGTTTACTTATCATGAGCCTAATGAGAATAATGAGAATACCTAATGAGAATAACATTAATAATAAAAGTATATTGAAAAGGTCGAATGCTCCAAACTGCTTTGATAGTAGATGTAACTTGTGTCTAGAAGAAAAGATATAAATTATGTTATACCCTGATCCAGATAAATTATTAAATCAGAGATGTGATTTAATAGCTAGATGTAGGGCAGAAATAAATTTAAAGTATAGCCGAAAATCTAAGATAAAAATTTTTTAACTATGAAAATATTATTGAATTGGGACATATAATGTAAAATAATTAAAAAATCTCACCATGTAAGGTGAGACGTATGTACGTTTCAAATAGGATAAAAAAGAGGGGGAGTAAATGACGTTAGGATAATTCAGAGCATAAGATATGTATGACTGTAACTGATTAAATTGTGGTCTTTGCTTTTATGTTTATTTGAAATAATGTATTTTTGTTGTAATTCCTTATTTCATTGAGTTACTAAAGAGTTATTTTAAAATGAAGTTTAAATTATTGTAGAAATTAAATTAAAACTTACGTCTCCTCATTATTTTGTTATGGTCTCAACCGGAAACGAAGCACCCCCTCCCTCTTGTGACCACTCCCATTCAGGCTGCATTCATTATCTCCATGTTAGATCTGAAGAAGTTCTGTTAATTTTTGGGGGGGAGTTATTGATTCATATCAATGCTCTTTGCAGGATGGAAATAAATTTATAATCCTAATGTGACCGAATTTTTTTTTTTTTTTAAGTATACAAATATATATATTAATCTATGACAACTACTGGGGAAGTCGTGGCCCTAGGGGTGGTCGTGTCCTCTTTAAGGTAAAAACATACTTTCAAGATATATATGATCATGCGGTTGTGCATTCTAACCATGACTAGTTGATTTGGCATCGCTTATGTGTGGTATGAATTGGTTGCCCATTGTTAGAAGTTCGGTTTCTACATTCTGGGGTTGCTGGTTCGATCTCTAGTGGTGGAGACTATGGTATGCAGTGCTGATGAGACCCAATAAGGTCGAAACAGCTGTTCGGTGTTCCGCATGTGGGTGTTTGCTGGATTTTCTGGTCATGGTAATTTAATTAATATAATATCAATTCCTCTATTATATATATATATATATATATATATATATATATATATATATATAGTTTGTTATATTTATAAATAAAAAGTACTCAGTATCAGTGATTGAACATATATATATATATATATATATATATACCTGCGGTAAGAGAGCGTAGACATAAAATCAATGGCACTTGATGACTCAGTTTCTCGTCTATCTGATTATCAGATCAAGAGTACATACATATTGCATATATATACATATGAATACATTACAGTCTTATTTTTTACTGATTATGAATTTGAGATTGAGTTATTGAGTGTGAATTATACCAAAACGACTTTGGCTTTTGATAACCAGTTTAAGTCAACTGTCATTATTTGATATCAACAATCCAGTTCTCGATGTGCATGGGTACTTCAGCTTGTATTGAATTTGATATATTTCTTTCTTTCTATCTTTCTTTCTTTCTTTTGAAATAGAAACTATAAACGCTAGTGAACGAGAAGGAAACATAAATTCGGCAGTGAACATCTCCCAGAATTCCCAGCCGGCATCGGAAGAACACCAGATCGACAGCATAACTTATCCGATCTCCAAGAAGAGCAAAAAATCCATCACAGAAAATAAAAGTGTTATGGGTTCCCAAAGCAATGTTTCTCAGAAACAGTCGCCTGATAATGACAAGATCCAAACAGAGACAGAGCTGGTCAACAATTCCTCTCTATCAAATATCAACGACTTTTCATCTCCAAGGAAGACACGCTGGGATCAGTACAACCAAATTCGATTAAACAAGGCCTCCATTCAAAATCTGCAGAAATCACTTGACGAACAGGATATATTAAGGCAAGCCTTCCTGGCTCAATACAAACCAAAAGCTTGCGATTCTTCAAGAGCCTCATCCGAGAATTGGGCCACTTACTCACGCGCTAACAGTAAAGACAGGACAGGTAAAAAAAATTTAAATCTTGAAATTTAACAGATTTTTTGTTATTATTAACAAGGATATTAAATTGTTGACTTGTGATTTTTTCACTGGAACAACTGTTACATATTTAATAGACACAAACGGGACGTTGACATGATATAAGATCGTCTGGACGGCATGTCGATTATTGATTGATTAATTGATTTTAACAGCATGTGAACCTGTTTTGGCTTATTTTATTCTGAGAAATTTGGCAATTGCGTTCATTGTACGTTCATATTTACATTTTTGTGCAGTTGCTTCTTTAAAGAGTTTTTTTGCATATTGAATACGAATAATTTTAAATAGATTTATTTGGTCCATATATGGGACCCCAACATGTACTACCAATCTGGAATAGAGTAGACCAGAGAGTAATGGCAAAAAAAAGGGTACTCCACAATCCCCAGATCTTTAGAACTGAAGCCTCATCATCAGATGCGATTTAATGTCATACCCAGGACATCCCCTTTTTGATGGGGTCTTGCAGGGGATACAGTCAGCAGTCCACCTATAGTGTAGCAAATAGACTGATTGATAGTTAAACTATACGAATGAATTCAGAAAATTTTTGGGCACAACTAAGAAAGGAATTGCTTAATGACTTACAGTCATATTTAACACACTTTGTATATCGTTTATAAAGTTTCTTTAACCTTTCCAGAAAAAAAAAATCAATAAAAAGAAAGTGGTTAGACAGAGAAATTTTCTGCACCTAATCTATGTAAACTACTCAATAAAATACAAAATCTATCAGTACATATGTATCCTATGCAAGTGGGTATTCAGACTAAAGCAGTTTTTTCAATTCTACTCAACGAGTATATTAGTTGTGAAATTTACGATGTTTCCGATTTAAAATAACAGCATTTTTTTATCTTTATATTAGACCCAGCTTTCAAATTCAAATTGTTTCATTTCAGGTCTAAAATCAGCTAAATCAACAACAATCATACCATCAACAACAAGTGACTCAACATCCATTTTGTTGGCTGCACCAAGTTTACCCCAAGTTTTGGACCAAAGACACACTTATTCCACTGACCAGGGTAAATATTTGTATAGGTTTCTTGGAAGAAGAGAAGAATGAAATGTGGGTGGAAAAATTACCATAGGTTGTTTCGCCAAGCTTGAAACCAGGCAGATTGGCGAATTTTCCGAGTCAGTGAAGCTTAGGGTAAAAATTGCAAAATATCTGCACAATCATTTTAAACTGGTAAGGAGTTCATACTGGTAAGGAGTTCATATGAATGTTTTAAGAGTCAATGTATGAATCTACTTCAAAATCATTTTAAACAGATGTATTTGACTCATTGATGGAACCTTAACCAGTACAACTACTTTGGGTCAGAGTGAACATGGGAGTAATAGCAACGACCTGGATGCAATTTAGTGTTGTACTCCGGACGCAAAATTTGGAATAGAAATTTTTTCTTCTTTTTTATTTTTGAAAAAAAGGGTACCTAAAAGTCCCATAATTGATTTTTAGTAGATTTCGAAAAATTCATGGTTTTCTCCTTAACATTTTGATTTAACTTTTTACGAATACATTTTAAAGGTTAACAACTTTTTGCATCATCTCTTTTCAAAAATATCTCTGATTCTAGAGGGTGTACACTAATTTTTATATAAGAATTTTCTCTTATCATTACTCTTACTGATGACGAAAATATTTTGACGATAGAATTAACTTTCAAAAAATCACGGATTTTTTTCCCGAAGTCTCACTTTGGTTTTCCGCCTAAATTTTAGAAATCTCACTTGTGAGCTAAATTCAAATAATTATCCAGAAATATTAAATCTACCTGAAGAACGGTAAGAACCCTTCAAAAATGGGGCATCTTGGGGTAACTCTTCCTTGCTATTACTCCCATGTCTACTCTGAACTTGTGTGGAAGTACCTATCGGGGTCCCATCTATAGATCATATAGATCTGTTTGAAAAGTACAATGAACGCAATTTCCAAACCGTTATGTATAGAATAACCCTAGACAGGTTGACATGCCGTTAAAATCAATCAATCTGTAATGAGGTACAACGTCACACTCACTTTCGGTTCAAAATCCTATGATATCTTTTCAAGATTTTGTCTACTTTTGTCATTCTCCGACCCCCCCTGCAGGATAATATGCCTCATGTAGCCTTATTCATAATTTTATTATTCTGTGGTTACATTCCTTTGTAGCCTTATTCATAATTTTATTATTCTGTTGGTTACATTCCTTTGTCGTAGCACTTTTTGTAGACTCATTTAAAGTTATGGTATCTTTCGACATTTTAGATTAATGATTCCATAAGGTGTCTCTTAAAAGTGAATAACAAAAATTGACCTTTTCCCTATAGAGCCAACCCCCTATTATTTCATTTAACGATTCTTTGTGTGTTAAAAATTTGAATCCCCAAAAGTATTTGGCTGTTTATTTCCTAAGTCAAGTATAGATATTAGAGGTGGTACATTTACTTAATGATTAAATATCTTGTAAACCATGAATTCTACATCATCACATTAATTGATAAAGCACATGAAGAAAATCCTTTATTTAGAATGTCTCTTTTTTAAGCACGAGTAAGCATAAAGGAATCCCTTAAAGCAATCATTCTCCATTTAGATAGGTTGCTACTTAGCTAAGCCACGTCCGGCACAGGATCAGAAAAGTGAGTCAGTCATGGAGGATAGAACTTGTTAGCGCTCTAATCGTCAAGCCAACACCCTTTCTTTCTTTCTTTCTTTCTTTCTTTCTTTCTTTCTTTCTTTCTTTCTATGGTGATTACAACTTCTCGATTCACTAACCCTAACCCATGGTAGCGTATGTGATTCCTCAGGCCAAGTATATCCTTGCACGACTAAATGTAAACAAAATTCCGTATAATGAACGCATTTCCCTAACTTTAAAGCATAAAATAAGCCAAGATGTGTTGACATACTGTGAGATCTGTCCATCAATCATCTCTATGTGCAACTTGTTCTTGTTTCCTAAACTGAAAATTCATCTCAAAAGTAAGAGATTTGAGGACGTAGTAGACATTAAATGAAATACAACAGTGAAGCTTCATACCGTATGAAAGTAGAAGTTTCAAAGGTGCCCATTTTTTAAAACATAAAAAAGTAATAAAAAAAAACATACTTATAAGAACACCAAAAAAACTTTAAGTTTCCTAATTTTGATGTTTATTTATTTATTCATTCATTAATAAATTTATATTAAAAAAAAGAATGAAAGAAAAAAACTTATTTTGTTTAATACTTAAGATCTCAATATTTGTGTAACTTTTCTTATCTGAACAGATTTTCCCTGTGAAGATTACAGTGATACTGGAACTGATGTGTTGCTCAAAGCTGTCCCTCTTGACAGGAATTACCCTTTATCCCATGAAGGAAAGGATGAAGCTTGGAACCATCGGCGCCGGATGTCTATCGACTCAGTTGGCTCCAGCACCCTAACTCATAGTGATTTCGAGATATCAGGTTCATCTTCAACTCTTGCATTCATGAAGAAAAGATCCCAGTCAACCGAATTCCGAGGTGAGGGATGAAAGAGTCATAGTCCATTGATCTTTAAAAAAGATGCTATAGTATTTTTGATACAATGATTAGAACACAAAAGTTGAAGTTGATTTTCACTAGTCAATCAACCAAGTAATTTGCACATATATAAAGGTAATGATATTATTGCCTTTGTCCCATAATAGTATAATACATTTACATATAAATTTCATATATTAGATGTGGTAACTATTATATATATTTATTCAACTCTTCTGGCACAAGATCAATTTATAAGTTGAGTTTAATAGGTTTGAATTATGAGTTTTCCTTCACCTACACCGGTTGCCATACCAAGATTAAAGAGTCCAGTCTGCTCTACTAAAAAGTAAAGGTAGCGACCGTAGTCGAGGGCGACCAGAAGGCTCCCTTTTCTGTAGCTACTACACCGAGGTCAAGGGAGGGCACTACACCTTTCCCTGGATTACTCCACTTTACCCTTGATACATACCTTATAATGCTGAGTGTTAAACAAGGAGGCATCAAGTACCATTTTTTTAGTTTTGGTATGACTCGACCGGGGATTGAACCCCGGTCTCCCGGACCATTGGCGAACATACCCATAACTGGAAAGGGAATAGTTGGATTCATACCTTTCCTAAGAGTATTAGTAAAATCCAAACAGGATTTCAATTCGAATCGCTGTGTCTATTTCCTATAACGATAACCATTATACCACAACCGACGCCATGTGTCAATAATTACTGGACAGAGGAGCACCTCACATGATGTCATGCTTACTAAGTTAGCCTAGTGGACCATTGTGAGTTTGATTCTCTCTGGGTGTCCTATTCTTCTGATTGTGTACCAAACTAAATTAGGCTCAGAAAATAACAATTACAAAGAGTCCTAAAAGCCACTTAGCTATTTAAAGATAAAAGAACATGCATTTTTGTTGGTTATCTAATTTTTTTTGTACCATAGAAACATTTATACAATGGAAATAAATTTACTTCCATTTGAAAAATGCTATGGCTTATTAAAAAGAAAAGATTTGAATTAATAAAAAAGAAAGCTTCAAACTTTTACTTTTTTTAAAAATCATTAAATGACTTTTAGGACATCCTATTTATTCATCCCTTTATTTATATGGCATATCAACTCTTTTGGGACAATTTCATACTTTAACAATTATGGTCTCCAATAAAATATAGTAAAACTATATCTTCACATTCATTTTAAACAGATAAACACTTGTCTTTAATTGGAATCATTTTTGAGATGAGGCTTCTTAATCTGAGAATTAATTTTTTTATTCATTGCGGACTTTTTGTCCTCATCTTAGTAGTTTTTGTATTGTTTCTTCTTTCACTACGTTTCGGCCAAATTTCACCTCTGGCCTTCTTCAGGTGATTTACCGCGACCTCGGATAGGAATACTGAGTCTTGTAACCGTATCCCCAGTAATTACTGCCTTCCATAGTTGTTGTCCATCGCACCGCATTTTTGACCTAGTAAACCTCTGGCCGGCTTGGGTAGGATTTGAAACCGCTATCTTCTGACAATGCTCACCTGGAACCGTAGAGACTCAACGCCTCTATCCGCTGCACCACGGGCCCCGAAGGGGCGACCAAGGATGGATTTTTTGGTCTTATAAATCCAATTATTTGTTCTCCTTGTCTGGTCTTCCATGGTCGGATCCGTACCGAATTTGTAATTGTCTTTAATTGGAATCATTTTGAGATGAGGCTTCTTAATCTGAGAATTAATTTTTTTTCTATGGAAGGCATTAATTACTGGGGATACGGTTACAAGACTCCGCAATAAATAAATAAAAATAATTCTCAGATAAACACTTAATTATTTCCAACAGATTTATTTGACTAACTGGAAGTAATGGCGATGAAAGAATGACTACACATTCCCTAGAGCTCCAGAACTGGAACCTTACAATTGGATGCAGTTTAGTTCATACCATACACAAGACACTCAATAATGTTATAGGTGTTTTACCTCTCTGCAGGCAATACTGTTAATTCATTCTCGACCTTGGTGACAGAATTTTCTTATTTAAATTTCAAATGTAAAAAATTAAACATTCAACTTTGATACTTTTTGTGGATACGACTCATACTTTTACTATGATAACAGTCATGTTAGCTGGCATTTCTACGTCATTTTTTTCACCATTTTTGGCAAATTATAATTTTTGTTTTAAAAAAGAAAAAAAAATGTCTTAAATCTAAAAAAGATTTGCATAATTTATGTATAAAGTACTATGAATGAAACTTGATTGTTGAAGATTTTTTGCTGGTTTGATGGAGCAGTTGAAGGTTGATAGCGCTCAAAATCAATAATTCTATGGTTTATTTTTTGAATATTCTTTGTCATTTTTTCTAGGTCACCATCTTTCTGATCACCCTAAAGAAAAGACCATTACGAGAAAAGCCCTGAAAACTATGAATGGTTCTAAAAATACGGATTCATCTTCACCTACTATGGACGTTGATGATGTTGGTAAACCAAAAAAAGTGCCATATGTTTCCTCAAACAAAAAAATCATCTCAGGCAGTGAATCCAGCAAAAGGTGTGAATTTGAATGATATTTCTATTAGATTTGAAAAGCTGTCAAACAGTTTTAAATGAAAATATCTATTATTATTATTGTTACTCTTTTCGAGTTTTTCACGCCAGCGTTGGCCGATGGTTTCTCGCTGGAGTCTGAGTGACAACAAGTCTCCTCAAGTCTCCAGGATTCTTCTCAGTATTCTGGCCGATCTCAATAATGCAGTAGTTTGGATGGTCCCCACTCGGCCTCTTATTTCCGAGTCTTTGTACCAATCCTTTGGTGACTGTACCAAGAACACCAATTACAATAGGTATAACCGACACTTTCATGTTCCACAGTTTTTTCAATTCCCTAGCAAGGTCCAGGTACTTATCCTTCTTTTCATTTTCTTTCAGTTTTACTGTGTGGTCAGCTGAGACAGCAAATTCTCTCTTTTTTTGTTGATTATTACGAGGTCTGATCGTCTAGCTGACATTAGGTGATCCGTTTGTATCTCAAAATCCCAAAGGAGTTTGTGCATCTTATTCTTCAGGACAGATGTTGGATTGTGCGTATATCATTTGTTCACATGATCAGACTTTAATTTCTTGTACAATTCCCAGTAGATCACTTTGCCCACACAATCGTGTCTCTTTCTGTGCTGATTTGCTGCATTCGCTTATTATAAGATTAATCGTTTCGTCTTTATCACCACATAACTTACATTTGTTGTTTTGTTGCGTCTTATCTATTCTTGCTTTGATATGATTGGTCCTTAAGGCGTTGTAGTGTACTGCTATAAGAAGAGATTCAGTTTCTTCTTAAAAGTTTCCCTTTCTTAGCCACGTCCATGTTTTCTCGTGTGAGATGTCGTTTGTTAGTCGCTTAAAACGTCCATAGAGTTGTTTTTCTTTCAATTTTTGTTTTCTGGTTATTTCTGTTCATTTATGTTTCTGGTGGCTGTAATCAGTCTTCCTCCACGCTTTTCTATGTACTCTTCGAGTCGTTTTATCGATATTATTATTATTATTATTATTATTATTAATTGAGAGTTTTTCACATCAGCGTTAGCCGATGGTTTCTCACTAGAGGTTGAGTGAAAGCAAGTCTCCCTGTCTCCGAGACTATTCTCAGTATTCTGGCCGATCTCAATAATGCAATAGTTTGGAAGGTCTCCATTCGTCCTTTTATTTCTAAGTCCTCCAGTCCCTTAAATAATCTTTTGGTGACTGTCACAAGAGCACCAATTACAATTGGTATAAAAGTCACATTCGTATTCCACAGTTTTTTCAGTTCCCTTGTATTTATCGTTCTTTTCATCTTTTAATTTTATTCTGTGGTCAGCCGGGACAGCAAAGTCCACAATTCAGCAAGTTCACTTTTTTGTTGTTGATTATTGTAAGGCCAAGTCGTCTAGCCGAAATTAAGTGATCCGTCTGGATGTCAAAATCCCAGAAGAGTTTGTGTGTGTCATTCTCCAGGACAAGTTGTGCATATACCATTTGTTCGTATGGTAAAATTTCTATTCCTTGCGCAATTCCCAATGGGTCACTTTGCCCACACATCCGTGTCTAGTCTTATACTCTTTCAGTGCTAATTTGCTGCATTCGCTTTTTGTGTGATTGATCTTTTCGTCTCTATCACTACATAACCTACATTTGTTGTTTTGTTACGTCTTATCTATTCTTGCTTTGATATGATTGGTCTTTATAGCGTTGTCTTGTGCTGCTATTAGGAGAGATCCAGTTTCTTTCTTAGGTTTTCCCTTTCTTAGCCACGTCCACGTTTTCTCGCGAGAGAACTTGCTTATTACTCGCTTAAAACGTCCATAGAGTTGCTTTTCTTTACATTTTTGTTTTCTGGTTATTGTTCTGTTGGTTCACGTGTTGTCAGTGTTGTTTTTAGTGGCTGTAGTCAGTTTTCCTTCACGCTTTTGTATGTAGTCTTCAAGTCGTTGTATTGATGCGTCAACACTGTCTTCAATGCTGGTAAGTCCTCTTCCGCCTTCTTTTCTTTACACGTGTAATCTGTCAACGTCATCTGTGGGATGTAATGCTTTATGCAAGGTCATTAGTTTTCTTGTTCTCGGGTTCATTTGTTTAAATTCTTCTCTTGTCCACTTCAAGAATGGTCCTGAATATCTTACGAGGCGGACAGCCCTGGTATTTATCCTATTTACCCAACCCCTCCGCTCGGGCAGGATATGACACAAGGTCTATTTTTAAGCGGAGTTTAACAGGTTTGAATTCAGAGTTTTCCTTCTTCTAGACTAGTTGCCTCACCAAGGCTGAAGAACCTAGTCTGTCCTACTATTTACCCATAGCTGGAGGGAGAATAATTGGATTCATACCTTTCCCAAGGGTATTAGTGCTATGTGAAATGCAATCAGTCTCGTCTATGATTTGAACTCGTATCGTTTGAACTCGTATTGATAAGGTTTTTGCTTGATAGTTTTGTCTCGAGTAGCTTTCTAGTTCTCCTGAGATATTCTTTCTTGATTTTTTTTTAATTTTCACTTTATGGTCTACTAATACAATGTTTTTATTCTAGTTAATTCATACTAGGTCTGATCTTCTGGTTAGGATTTAGTGGACCATTTGTATCTCAAAGACCCAGAAAATATTATGCATCTCATTTTCTCTGACAGATTCTGCTTTGTACATTTACCATTTGTCAACCTGGTCAAATTTTATTCTTTTGCACAATTTCCAGTGGATCAATTTTCCTATTCAGTCTTTTCTTGTATTCCTTTTGTGCCAGTTTGTTGTATTCATTTATCATGTGGTTAACTCTTTCATCTCTGTCACTACACAATCTATACTTGCTATTCTCCTGCATATTTTTAAACTATTGAGCACCATGCATAAAATAACAAAACAAAACTTTTGAAAAAAGAAGAATATATATATATATATATAAGTCTATAAATTATTTAACCATATTTATTTACATTGGCACATCAGTAAATCTGTAGCCTAATGATGAAAAAACCATTTATTTTACACAGCAAATATTTTTCAGGATAATCTCCTATGTCAATGCACTTCAATAGAAATTATTATTTACACAGATCAAACATTATGCAGAAGTTGTACCGTACAAAACAGTTGCTGTACGGCCACTTACCTTCTATCTCGCAATATTAAGTTATCTGTAAACATGAGTTATATAAAAAATTTTATATACAGTATTGAAAAAACTGAACCATTCTTTATTATCACTACAAATTTTAATGAAGTTTCAATGACTTAGGCACACATAGGAAGTGATTATTTTCCTTGATTATTTTTTTGTCAAAGTTCTCTTAGCTGTAGTAAAAAGTTATATTTTTTAAGAAGAAAATACTCAAAAATACCAAAAAATAGAAACTTTCTTAGAACCTTCTTTTTCTTGATTTGATATCCTAATTTATGATTAGTCCTTTGCTAATGGTTATTTATCAGTTGACTCTGTTTTCAAAAAATTCAAAATGATAACAGATATCAAAGAAAATAATCACTTCCTATATATGTTGAAGCAATTGAAATTTCATTAAAATTTGTGACAATGATTAAAAATTTTTTTTCCCACTGTTTGCTTTTATTTCTTTTTTTTTCTTCCCCCATATTGTAAAAATAAAAATAAGTTGTAATGTTACTTCATTGTTACTTTTTGAGTCTATAATCAAAATGTGGATGGTGACATTTTTGTATAATCCCAGGCAATGGATGTACACTCAAGGAATGCAGCCTTATATTCCTCGTTCTTCTGATGATATGCACATGGGAGATGTGGTTAAATTCTCCAAACAAAGTGGAAAGATATCCCAGGGCACTGTGAAGTTTGTAGGTCCTCTCTATGGCCGTAGAGATATTTATATTGGAATTGAGCTACAAAAAGAAGGCAAGTATTCCAGTTTGAATTTTTAAAAAACCTCATTCTTTGTATTTTTCAAGCATAAGACGTTTTACTTTAGTGTTATGATAAACTTATTTGATAATTATAAAGAAGATAAATAGTTTCTTTATCAATTACTCTTCATAGATTATTTGATGCAAAAGCCATCATGGTAGAGTGGTATTATTCAAATCATAGCTGGAGTGATAAGGGGTCTCATACCGTTCCAAAGGGTATTAGTCTGAAAGTGAATCTAATAGCACAACTTGAGTTTGAACTTGCTTACTACAACATTGCAATCCAGTATGCTAACCACTTTGCCACAAGACTTCCATGTGGAAGGTAAAGTAACAGGTTACAAATAGAAAACTTTGTAAAAATATGCATAAAAAATTCAAAGTTCTTTCCTGTCAGATGGAAGGGCGGGAATGATCATTATTAATCTGTTTCTGGGTTAATAATATTCAAATTTTGTCATTTTGTAAGTTGTCAAGCATGTATAAAATTCAAGCACCAAAATATCATCATCTTCATGTACTGCCAGCACAGATCTCCCTGACTCTCTCTTGACACCTGTCTCTATCGTCCATTACTCCCAGAAGGTCTTCCAGGCTACATCCTGTATCAGCACAGAGCTGTTGTAGATAGGTTCTCGCTGGTCGTCCTACCTTTGCTTGTCCATGTGAAGGGATCCACAGAAGTATATAACTTATGAGTTTGTCCTTACTTCTCCAGCAGTGTCCCGCATGTCTGGTTTGTTTAACTTGAATAGTTTTTGTGATAGTTGGTAGGTGGCTGTACGAGTGCTGTTTTGCAGGATGTTGCCTCCAGTAATTGTTTAATACAGCTTGCAGCATTCTTGTGTAATTGCTGTCAAGCTTTTTCTCCATATGTTTAGTTAGCGTCCATGGGGTGCATTCATATAGTAGTATCGGCATGATCGCTGTTTGGAAAAAACTGTGTTTTATTTTAGCAGTCAGGTCTGACTCCCATATGACCGTTAACCTTTCGATAACTGTCCATGTCTTTGCTAGTCGCACGTTGATGTCATTCTCAGTTGATGAGATGCTGATTCTGAGTCGAGCTATATCAATCTAAGGAAGGTAATGCGGTAGTAAATGCATAAATTTTTGGTGAGTAGTACAGCTTTTTTGGAAAAAATCACAACTTCCCACGTCTTCCCCAACGTTCTTCTTCTTCTTCTTCTATATATATATATATATATTGTATAGTATAAAATGGATACATTACAAATTTAATTACAAAATAAAATATAATATAAATTATATATAAATGAATCTAAAGTTTAAAAAATATTTGTACTCTGTAGGAATGTGTGTGTGTGTGTAGCTTTTTTCTGTCACTCACTTAAAGTCTTAAAAATGTATTCCTGGCTAATTGGTTATCATCTAACATTCTTGCTTGGAAAAATGATTGGCAATGTGGTAGGAGCTGGTAATCTCATGCTGGTTGGGGATTATTCTTTGGGCACATAAGTCTTAGATGATTATTGACATAAAGCACAAAAAGTGGTTGGGCTTGGAATTGAGTTAACGGTCACTATATATATATATATATATATATATATATAAATATATCTCCTATATATATATTACTATATATATAAATTCATATTTATTACATATAGTAATATATATATATATATATATATATAAATTGTGGGAACATATAAATTTAAAAATTTATATGCGAAAATGGGTAATTTACAATATGAAGAGTTAAACAGCATGTTCCAAAAAAATATTCTTAACCACGCAACATCCGGGCATTCAAAATTGCTCGATTCTGTCATCTGTGAGCATTTGAATGCCTTAAATAGTTGTGTGGTTAATTACAGTGATGAGTGTTTTGTGGCTTTGCATAGAGCTAGGACGAAACAACATCCGGGCATTCAAAATTGCTCGATTCTGTCATCTGTGAGCATTTGAATGCCTTAAATAGTTGTGTGGTTAATTACAGTGATGAGTGTTTTGTGGCTTTGCATAGAGCTAGGACGAAACAACATCCGGGCATTCAAAATTGCTCGATTCTGTCATCTGTGAGCATTTGAATGCCTTAAATAGTTGTGTGGTTAATTACAGTGATGAGTGCTTTGTGGCTTTGGATAGAGCGAGGACGAAACAACATCCGGGCATTCAAAATTGCTCGATTCTGTCATCTGTGAGCATTTGAATGCCTTAAATAGTTGTGTGGTTAATTACAGTGATGAGTGTTTTGTGGCTTTGCATAGAGCTAGGACGAAACAACATCCGGGCATTCAAAATTGCTCGATTCTGTCATCTGTGAGCATTTGAATGCCTTAAATAGTTGTGTGGTTAATTACAGTGATGAGTGTTTTGTGGCTTTGGATAGAGCGAGGACGAAACAACATCCGGGCATTCAAAATTGCTCGATTCTGTCATCTGTGAGCATTTGAATGCCTTAAATAGTTGTGTGGTTAATTACAGTGATGAGTGTTTTGTGGCTTTGGATAGAGCGAGGACGAAACAACATCCGGGCATTCAAAATTGCTCGATTCTGTCATCTGTGAGCATTTGAATGCCTTAAATAGTTGTGTGGTTAATTACAGTGATGAGTGTTTTGTGGCTTTGCATAGAGCTAGGACGAAACAACATCCGGGCATTCAAAATTGCTCGATTCTGTCATCTGTGAGCATTTGAATGCCTTAAATAGTTGTGTGGTTAATTACAGTGATGAGTGTTTTGTGGCTTTGGATAGAGCGAGGACGAAACAACATCCGGGCATTCAAAATTGCTCGATTCTGTCATCTGTGAGCATTTGAATGCCTTAAATAGTTGTGTGGTTAATTACAGTGATGAGTGTTTTGTGGCTTTGCATAGAGCGAGGACGAAACAACATCCGGGCATTCAAAATTGCTCGATTCTATCATCTGTGAGCATTGGAATGCCTTAAATAGTTGTGTGGTTAATTACAGTGATGAGTGTTTTGTGGCTTTGCATAGAGCTAGGACGAAACAACATCTAATTGTCCTGGAAGCTATTTATATTTTACTTAATAGGTCTTCTCTATGAAAGCAAAACCCCAAACGCTCTTTGAATTCATTAGAAGATATCTCGGGCTTGACCTAGGGTGGTTTTAATTTTTTTTTCTCTCCCACCCTTGTCTTGTTATCATTTTCATTCCCCACTCTCCCTTTCAATTAATCTTATTTACATTGTTTTTTAAAACGACTTCTGGAGGCAGTTGCTTGACAAATCTCAGATGAAAGGGCCCTTGCGATTTCAATAAAATCTCCTATTTTCACATATGTCTTTAAGTATTTGTCTTTTTAAATATATATATACATATCTACTCTGTATATATTACTATATATTATTATGTATACTTATTTATTATTACTCCTTTAGAGTTTTTCCCATCAGCATTAGCTGATGGTTTTTCACTGGAGTTTGAGCGACAGCAATTCTCCTCAGGTCTCCAGGACTCTTCTCAGTATTCTGGCTGTTTTCAATAATGCCATCGTTTGGATAGTCTCCACTCTTCCGCCAATGTCAATTCTTCCAGACCCATTAATAATCCTTTACTTACTGTACCAAAAGCACAAATCACAATTGGTACAATCGTCAACCTCATGTTCCACAGCTTTTTCAATTCTCTAGCTAGGTCGAGGTACTTATCCTTCTTTTCACATTCTTTCAGCAAAGTCAAAAATTTTGCAAATTCTCTTTTTTTTGTTGATTATTATAAGGTCTGGTCTTCTGGCTGAGATTAGGTGATCCGTTATTATTATTATTATCATTATAATTATTATTTGTATATCATTATTTGTATATATATATTACATATGTATATACTTATATACATAGTAAATATGTATATATATAATGATATATGCATTTATATATATGCATAGTATATATATATATATATATATATATATATATATATATATATATATATCCCTCTCTCAAAGAATCACCAGATACAAACAAATCTATTAATCTGTCCATCCAACTGTCTATCTATCTATCTGTCTATCTTGTATTTTCTGACTGTGATGGAACTTACTTTTGACTTGGCTTGAAAAAATGACTAAAAATCTAAATTTCTGAATTAATCTTCTAACCTTTGACTTCAATTTTTTTTAGATTTATTTCTTGGAAAAACTATCATCTTTGAAGCTGTAAAATTTGATGTGACATCCCATGAATCTTATTTTAAAAAAGAAACGTTAAACTATAACCATACGATTTACGTAATTTTCTATGCTGTTTTAGTAATAGCTCAATGTTTGATTGTATTGATATGGAGTAAAATTTAGAAAATCTACCTTAATATCTCAAAATTATGAACTGCATTGGGCATTTTTGAGGTCTGTCACAGATTTGGTCAAATTTTTGCGCCCGAGACCAAATACAATAAAGTTTATTGGAAGAGTATATAGGTATGGTATTATTAACAAATGTTGCTGAAAAAAAAACCCAAAACAATAGCTGGGCAGCCAATAAAGCCTTCATCAGATGATGATCCTGGGATCAGGCATGGTTTTGAGGCTACAGCATTATTACCATTAACCCAGAGCACCTGATATGACAAGACTTTGTTGGTTTTTCATTGCATCATAGGAATGACAGATCAAAATGCTGCCTCTGTATAATCCTTTGCTGCATTTGAAACTTTCCTGCAATGAAGCATTAAATTAATGATGTAATATTTGAATTAATCGACTAGATGAAACTAAATACACTGAACAAAAATGTAATTCCTGTGACTTAATATTTTAGAGTGTATTTTTTAAATATTTACAAAAATATTAAGTCCATAACCTAAAATAGTTATTAGCTAAATCTGAAATTTTCATTGTATAATGTTTGAGCTGTGTGATTAATGGGGAAATGTTACATTAAGTATATCAACAAAGAAGGAGATTATGTTGAAAAATACACATTTACTATGTAAAATTATTAGTTTTTTTAAGTTTGATTCTCATTGAGTGTTTCATACTTTTGTCTTTGTGTCATAAGGAAGCAAAGTTTTGTAAATAATTGTAAGCTATTTCCAGGATTATAAATATTGACAAATATCTTTAAAAAGTGAGGGGAATTTTTATAACCTTTCTATAATCTAGTTTGAAACTCATAGCAATTTTGAATGCAGTCTTGTAATGTTGTTAAGACTAATAGAATTAATATTTTAACCTTCCCATGGAATTTGTATAGTCAGTTTAACATGGGTCCCACCAATGGAAAGAAAATTTATTCCATAACCCTATTTAGTCATGGGAGCACTACTCCAATAGCAGGTCTTGAGCAGGAATAAACTGATGAAACCCATCCCTTTCCAGGTCTACAACTGGTTTGAATTTAGAATTTTCCTTCTCCTAGATTGGTTGCCATACTCAAGTTAAAGAACCTAGTTTACCATAATATTTACAAAAAGCTGGAGGGAGAATTATTGGATTAATACCTTCACCAAAGGTATTAACACTATGTTTAATGCAAACAGCCTTGTTCAGGGTTTGAAATTGGTTGGCCAAGACTACTTTCTATGACGATATCTATTACACCACAAGTGTCTCCTGTACACATGGACAAAGTAAGTAATTGTTCAGGCCAACAAACTGTCTCATGGATAAAACTACTCCTAAACCTCCCTTTGATACAATGGGAGAGTTGGCTTGTCCAACTTTGAGCAAGAACACAGTTAAGGGAGATAAATAGATACTATACTCACAGCTTAAGGAAATTAATTTGGTCTAAAAGAGTTGCTTGATTATCACTTGTTAAATTTTTAGTTTTCTCCCTTTGTGTTGATACCCTTTTTGTTATCTTACCAAAACAATCTAACACTTTTACTAGACATTTAACTGTAGTAAGAGGCACTTGTGGTGTTATGGTTATTGTAGGAATTGTACTTGGCTACCGGTTCAAATCCTGACCAAGTCTGTTTGCATTTGACTAAAGTTATAATGCAGTGGGAAAGGTATAAATTCAACAATTCTCCCTCCAGTTATGGGTAAATAACTCTTTAACATTGGTATAACCACCAGTCAAAGAGAGAGAAAACTCTGAATTTAAATCAGACTAGGAGAGGGATGGGCTCCACAGTGTTTTCCTAAGTAGTGTGTCTTACACTATTTGAGTAGTACCTTTATGAACAAACCAGTTTATGGGATAAGTCTTCTTCTTAACAGTAAATTAAAAGTTGGTGACCATAATTAAGGGTGACCTGAAGGCTCCCTTTTCTATTGCTACTACACTGAGGTGTAGGGGAGGGTGCCTCTCCTTTCCTGGATTGCTCCACTTTACTCCTGATATGTACTTTATAATGCAAGGAGGTATCAAGTACCTTTTTTTGAGTTTTTGGTATCACTCTACCTGGGATTGAACCCAGGCCCTTCTTTTTCAAACTAACATTATATATATTTTTCATGATGCACCTTTCTGCTTTTACAGAAGGCAAGCATGATGGTATATTTGAAGGCAGAAGATATTTTCGATGGTAAGTATACTTCTTATCCAAATATTTCAGAAGATTATTTTGAGGATATAAAAAAATCAGTTCTTACCTAATTGGAAACTTTAGACTTTATTTTGAATATATTTTTTTAAAATGTGTAAAAATTATAGGTTCTTTCCTATTTGCTTTATAAGCTAATAAAAAAGCCCCATTATCTCAGCTGTTCAAAAGGCTGCTTCTTTACAGAACCATTTAAGACATCAGTCATGAAATCTAACCAACATCTCCGACCATTATTCAATTATTATATTATTTTCTTGGATTTTCATGGTGAAAGAAAAATTCCAGTTATCATTCCATTAACTTTTTGATATCTTGATTTTGTTGGAACTACTATTTTGAACTGCTTCTGATGAGAATTCCGTATCCTAAAAGCTTGTTTTACCTGAACCTCTTTGTTTACACACTGGGCTATTTATTTTGATGGTATCTATCTTAGATACAACAATAAAGAAAACACTCCCAAAATAAAATCAATCATAGAAATATTATTATTACTAATTTTGACTAACATTACTCTTCCTCTTAATTCTTGTTATAAATATTATTACAAAAATGACGAGTGTTAATTATTAAAAATACTGATTGACTGAGTTTCATCAAAAAATAAAATCAAATAAAATCAAAAAATTAAAAAGAAATACTCTTTGTAAAACAATAACAACAAATATGGTCAATCAATTGAACAGGTGTATTGAATGGATTTATAGGTATTATTCAAACTTCTGTGATACCATCCATGCTTTTGTAGCTGAATTCATAAAGCATCTAGTACATAGAACCAGGCTTTCCTTATTTTATGTCATTGATAAAAATGTCCCCTTCAAAACTACTTATAGTCCACTTGCCAGATGGAGATACAGACTACTTTGACATTGTAGTAGGTGTGCAGCAAGGAGATACATTAACCACACATCTGTTTATCATCTACCTAGTCTACGTGCTTAGAATGTCTATAGATTCAATGAAAGAAAACGGTTTCAATCTGGCAAAGAAAAGAAGCAGATGATACCCCTCACAAACTGTTACAGATGCGGACTACACTGATGACATAGTGCTTCTTGCAAATTCACTGGCCCAAGCCAAATCCCTGCTACATAGGCTGGAAGGAGCAGCAGGTAGCATAGGCCTGTATGTTAATGCAGACAAAACAGAATACATATGCTTTAATGAAAGAAGCGTGGTCCTCTGAAACTGGTGGATATGTTCACCTACCTACCTGAGAACAACATCAACACGTGATTAGCAAAGGCATGGACAGCTATCAATAGGCTATTGGTCATATGGAAATCAGACCTAACTGATAAAATAAAATGCAGTTTTTTCTAAGCAGCGGTTGAGTCAATATTGCTATATGGATGCACCCCATGGATGCTAACTAAATGTATGGAGAAAAAGCTCAATGGTAATTACACAAGAATGCTGCAAGCTGTATTGAACAAGTACTGGAGGCAACATCCTACAAAACAGCAGCTGTACGGTCACCAACCACCCATCATGAAAACTATCTAAATTAGATGAACCAGACATGCGGGACACTGCTGGAGAAGTAAGGATGAACTCGTAAACAATGTACTCCTGTGGACCCCTTCACATGGACGAGCAAAGGTTGGACGACCAGCTAGAACCTGTCTACAACAGCTCTGTGCCAATACAGAATGTAGCCTGGAAGACCTTCCCAGAGCGATGGATGATAGAGACGGGTGGAAAGAGAGGGTCAGGGAGATCCGTGCTAGCAGTGCGACATGATGATGATGATAAACACTCTATAGAATTCATGTATCTTATATATATATATATATATATATATATAATTCATGAATTTTATTGATTGTTTTATATATATACACATATATTTCATGCACACACCGGACATTGGCATAATGGTTAGAGTGTTCGCCAATGGCCCGGGAGACCTGGGTTCAATCCCCAGGTCGAGTCATACCAAAGACTCAAAAAATGGTACTCGATGCCTCCTTGCTTAACACTCAGCATTTCAAGGTACAGATCAAGGGTAAAGTGGAGCAATCCAGGGAAAGGAGTAGCACCCTCCCTTACACTTTGGTGTAGTAGCTATAGAAAAGGGAGCCTTTCGGGTCACTCTCGACTATGTTCGCCAACAACTTTTATATGCACACACACACACACACACTCATATATATGTGCACGCGTGCGTGTATGTGTGTGTTTAAAGAAGGAGGCAAATGCTGCTAAGTGATATAATTCCTTGATACCAAGCTCTTTCATTGTATCTCTTTGTCATGAATGCTTGGACAATTTTTATTCAAGCTTATTTATTCTAAATGAAAACTGCTTTGTACAAACTAAAATATTTACCTCATTAAGTTTGAATTAATTATTTATTGTTTTCTTTGCAGCAAACCTAACAAAGGCGTTTTTGTGACATTCAACAAGATTGTGATGGCCTGGGAACCTATCCATCAGTCTAGCTATTAGACCTGAACTTATAAAAGAAAAAGAAATATGTGAAATATGCAGATTTTGAAAATACAACTATTTCATGAAAACTCAATTTAAAAAAAAAGAAAATGCTCTTACTTTCTTAATTGCATAAAATGATGCTCAATATAGAGTCAAGAAATGTTTAATATAGAAATATGTATTTCATTATTTATTCAGACAAGTATCATTATCTTTATTGTTTTGATCATTATGTTTTGACTAGTATGCTTTCCCACCATCCTCAGATGTCAACTCCAAAGAGTACTTGATTTGAAAGAAATCTTTGATTTTAAATACAACTGTGTCACTCAGAACTGAATTGAATATGCTGAAATGAAAGTCGGCAAATAAATAAATAAAATAAAATGAACAAATAAAAATATTTGTAAAATAAGGAATTCTATTCAAATCCCCCAGAAAAGGAGTGAATGTGACTTATTTGAGGAAAGACACGCATGGTGTAATGGTGTAATTCTATGAAACAGACTAGGCTACCTGAGTTCAAATCCTGGATGATGCTATTTGCATTTCACATAGTATTAATATCCTGCTTTATTCTGAGTGCATCTTTATGTATTGCTCAGTGGTATTTGGCTAAAGTGATAATACAGGTTCCTACTCATGAAAACTTGATTTTTGAATAATTATTCTCCCTCTAGCTATAGGTAAATAGTTGGGCAACTGGGCACTTTAACTTTGGTATGACAAAGAAGAAGAAAAATCTGAATTCAAAGCAGTTTTACTCCACTTAAAAATTGACCTTGTGTCACATTTGACTCATAGTGGAGGGGGTTGGTAAATACTTGTGGAAAGTTACAAAAGGCACTGGTTACAGCAGTGACAGAAACAAGAAAGATGAGGATACATATCTGAATTCCTAAAAAAATAATGATATCTCTCAGAATCTTGGTAAACATTTTGTGAAAGATATAAAACATCAATTCACAAATGTGATGAGGAATTTGTTATTAAAGAAAGAGCAAGCTCTATTAAACAGTTTACTGGAAGAGTGTATGAATTTTGTAACCCCACCCCACTAAAAAAAAAAGAATACCGACAGGCTTTTATTATTTCGTTTGCATAGTACTCATAAAAATGATTAAATTACATTCCTATGAATTAATATTTCAGTCTAGGAGCAGAGTATTTGTGTGCTTTACCTAAGATCAGTGTAGTGTCTATAAATTGCCTAACTTTGTATTTCCAAATTAATTTCCCCGTGCTGTTCAAGCAGAAAACTGGTGTTGGGGATATGCCACTTGCCTGCTTATGTTTAAATTTGTGAAAGATTCACTTGTTAGTTTTATATATCTGTTAACTTTAGTGTGACAAAAGTTTACAAGTCAGAATAAGGGGTGAGGGAGGTGAGAATATAATTTTGAGGAAGCCTACTTTCACTGGCAAAGGCAAAAGAGGCTCTTAATATTGTAAAGAGGGTCTGGAGTCTACATTTGGCCTGGAAGTTAAGGACAGAGGAACAAAATACATACAGAAAGACTTACAGTCAAATCACTCTTAAAGCACTGGTTACTGCTAGATTATCAAAGTTAAGAAATGATGAGATCAATTAGTTCTTAGATAAGGGACTGCTAAGTAACGTGCATGTCAAACTAAACAAAGCTTAGTAAATAATAACAATGTGATGCTAAAAGCTTTCTCTCAAAAAGTAACATTTTTCCTAATTAAAATGATTACTTATAGAAAGAGTTTCATTGTTCATTAAATTGATTACTAACAGAAAAAGTGACATTGCTCATAATTAAAATAATTACTAAAAGAAAAAGTAAAATTGATCACTATTATAATGATTACCAGTTCATTGGCTTGATGTTTAGAGTGTTTTACAATGGTCCGGGAGACCTGGGTTCAATCCCAGGTCGTGTCATACCAAAGACTTAAAAAATGGTACTTGATACCTCCTTGCTTAACACTCAGCAATATAAGGTACATATCGAGGGAAAAGTGGAGCAATCCAGGGAAAGGAGTAGCACACTCCACTATACCTCAGTGTAGTAACTATTGAAAAGGGAGTCATTATCTGAAGAATTTGAATGATTAAAAGATGATATTCAGTATAAATGATGATCAAAAAAAAAATTATCATTTAATTGCAAATTGAACTGGGAATTGCTAATAAAGATAATGGTTGTAATCATTATCTGAAGAATTTGAATGATTAAAAGATGATATTCAGTATAAATGATGACCAAAAAAAAAATTATCATTTAATTGCAAATTGAACTGGGAATTGCTAATAAAGATAATGATTACAACCATGAAATGCCAATTAGAATCCATCACTTTTTCATAAATAGAAACATCAAACTAATGGGTTTGAGGTTTGTGAATACTAAAAATTAAAGTCCAGAAGTGAATAAGTATTAGTTGTTGATTATGATGCTTTAAAACAAAAGTCAGAGGAAAACTACAACCTTTATCATGAAAAGATACTGTAATTAAAACTTTACATAAGCCTTTAAAAGTCATAGAGGAGCCTTGAAGAAATAATTCATGAATTCTTGATAATTTACAAAGGTCTGTTTAGTCTGGCACACAAATCTAAAAAAAATCTAAGCATAGTTTACATTTAGTATAAGGCTACAAGAATGAGGCCTCCAATGCAGATTGAACACCCAGCTCCATAATAATTGTGAGATTAACCATTAGACCCCTAACAAAGTGCCCATGAATATTTTGTTGATTTAAAAAATGAGAACACTCCTCATCATCATTAGGGTCTGCTAACATCACAAATTCCTTTGGCTTTCTCTCACCATCCATTCTTATTGGCCATCATACTTGGTAGGTCCTTAGGACGGTGCCCAGCATCCTCAAATAGCTGAAGAATGTAAGTTTTTGCTGGTCAGCCAACACTGCTTTATCCACGTGTAGGAGTCTATAGTTTATCCTTAGTTCTCTAGCAGTGCCCAGCATGTTTTGCTTGTCTTTCTTGAATGGTTTGCAAGATGGGAAGTAAATGGCCATACAACTGGAGTCATTTTGTCAGTTGTTTTTTTTTCACTATTTTGCTCTCTTCCCTAATCTAAAATAAACCTTTCTATAGTTAGTTTTTTACTCTATCACTGAACTTACAAATAAAAATGGCTTAAAAAAAGATAAGAGTTTATTTGTAATGGAAAAATGAGTATTTTGGACAGTTTTTTTTTGTATTCCTTAAGTATGTCTTATTGGCAGCATTTGGTATTGGGACTTTGACAAAATTGGGTTAAGATGAAAATTGTTTCCAGATAACTTGATCAATTTATAGAAAATCTTTGTATAGTTTTATAATTTCATATTTTATATTCTATTTTAGATTGATTATTTTTGATATTGCTAATCTCCAATATTCTAAAATCTTACAAATGCATTTTATAATTGATTTTCAGCAAAACTCTGAATCATATAAATTATCCTCGTGTACATGTCCTCTAAAGATTGGTTTTTATATTACCCTATAAAAAAGAAATCCAATAGAATCAAATCTGTTTATGGATTGCCAGAAATATTATGGCAACAACCAGCAAAAAAAGAATGAATTTAATAGTTAGAATAAGTGTCCTGGTTAGTAGTTATAATCATGACATTTCAGTCATTTTACCCTCAGAGTTTTAGATATTTGTTGTAAACATTTTTTGGGGAATACAACAGTCTTTTGACTAAAAATGAGGACAATACTCCAGGTACATAGTGCATAATAAGGATAATTCCTCATGTCAGAAATTTAGACAAACTATATCCAAGCGAAAAAAAAAATAGTTTTATAAAGAAGTTTTTCTCTCTTCTAAGTAAAAAAAAAAATTTTGCATCTAAATGAGGATTATTAGTTTCTATGCAAGCTAGTACGGGAATATATATAAGGTTTACACTATTTTTAGGTGATATACAGAAAACAGAACACTTTACTTTCCAGGAACTTCTACATAAAAACCTTGAAAAAGTTTCACTACTGATAATGCATTATGTGAATGGATTTTGATACTATTAAAAATATTGCCTTGTATATAAGGTAAACAATTTTACACAATATGCAATGCAACTCCATTAAACAACAGTACACTGAGGTACTTATTTGTTAAAATATACAAAAATTGAAATTATTCATGTACCTTCATATATCCAATTAAAAAATCATGTATTTTTCACAATTATATTTGTTTTTTTTTGCTGAGAAGAGAGAAAAAAATTCCATATAAAAAAAATATTTTTCATTTATTCTGAAAACATAGTCTATGAGGATAATTTAGTTTTTAAAATTCCAACCCTGACAGGCACTTGAAAAAGGTTGAAAGAACAATGGCTGAAATGTGTCTGTTATAGTCACAACATTTCAGCCATTATTAAAACGAGAATAACAGTTCAAATCAATCAGTATATAATTAGAAATCATTTAAGAAATTCAGATGGAAATTTAGGGTTAACTTCATCATTTGTAGGCTACCTTGTAGTTGAAGTAGTCATGTATTTCTTCTTAATACCAATAATTGGTGTTCAGGTCCAGGTAAAAAGCTGGGATTTTGAATACTGATTTTCAAGCCAGATGGACTCTTCCCATTCAGAAGATAGATATAGCATAATTTGCCTAATTCTAATTTGTCCTTAGGCCGTTATAAGCTGAGCTTGATGAATAACTATGCTGAGTTGGGAAATAACATATCCACAGTTAATATCATCAATAAATATGTTTCTAACTAATCAAATACATTTTAATGCACATTTTAAAAAGTATAGAGACTGAATCTGTACTTACAAAGACAGAAATGAACAATAAATGAAACGTTAATTTTCAAAAATACTCCCCTTGGCATTTAACACATTTATTAAAGCCAGTTTTCCATAGGTCAAAACATGTTAAACTCCCCTTTCGATATAATGGAAATATGCATCATTGTATTTCTTTCTTTTGATGTTTTCCACATCCTCAAATCTTACCCGAGAGATGAATTTAAGAAAAAAAAAGAAAAAGTCACATAGAATTTGTCCTAGAAAGCATAGAGAGTGCTCTATGGGCACAATTCTGTGTTTTGCCAAAAAAAACATTTCATTCAAAAAGTATTGAAACTGGTTTCATAATTTTGATTCGAAATGAAGAAAATCTTCTTGAGTTGTAATGTTTTCTATTTTATTTTTTAAGCAGTTTGGTAAATATTAATCCAATAAATGAATATACAATATAAAGTTTTTTTTTTTATTGATATGAGCTTGTTGGTATTTCTTGTTAAATGATTATGACAGGTGTCTTTTAGATAGTACAGTCATTGAACTGACTTATCTAGATATCTACAGATCCTTAATTTATTACATAATTTTCTCTGTACTGCAGATGTCTTCATTCAAATTTTTAAAAATTTGATAATTCAGTTTTGCATACCTCTTAACATTTTGTTTTCTTAAAATTAATGGATAAAAAAATGTTGTTTCACTAATTCTGTTGATCTGCTTCAGTTTCTAGAGTCTTAAGTTCAATTTCTGAAATGGGTAATATATTTGAACACGGCTCCTTAATGACACTGTGGGAACAGACCACCTTCAAAAGTGGGATTGTTAGACAATCCCAAATAAGTATGATAGACTTAATACATGAAGTATAATAGACTAGACAAAACAAGGAAGAAAAAATCTCTTCCTAATAAAAAAAAACTGTTAGAAGGTTAATAGATGCAATGTACATTTGAGGAAGGTAAAAAAGTACATTGGAATTTACTAAACTTTGTTTAGTTGGGTTCACATTGTAATAAGTACAGAATGTGATTAAATCCTACATGCTTGCTTACAGGCTTCTACTTATATTCACCTACTTACCAGAAGAGTGTGTACCAGAATAACCCCCACAAACCTTTGCATTTTGGATAGCAGATGTATTAACCATTTTCAAAGGTTTAATTGACAAGTGCAAGATCAAAGGCAATAACTATCACAATTAAAGATCAAAGGTCATAACTATCAAAATCTGGGAAGAGAGGAAATTGATGGTTTGGGTTGTTTTATTTGTTTAATGGCATATCAAATCCTAATGGGTTATTTAATGTTCAAATTTGATTCTTGTAATCATATTTTCAATGTTCCATTGCACTTTTTTATAAATCTACAATCACTTTTTGCAAATAGTTTTATGGTTTCAAGTATTCCTATCTAATACTAATAATTTATATATATGGTTTAAAGTAACTATTCTTATCTAATAATAATCATTTGTTTGCATTGTTATATTGTTTCAAGAAACTAATAATAATTCTTAGTTAACAATTATAGCTTCTACTGCCTCCTGTTTTTAAGTGGTCAATTATCTAAGTATTGAGCAAGTTCAATAATGCTTAACTTCAGAGTTTTAAGCCAAAATTACATATAAATATTCATTTTTTTTTTTACCTCTTCCTTATATTTTAGCATATCTATCTCTCTGTTCTTGCTTCCAACTGTTTCTTTAATCAAACTTTTTCACCCACTTTTATCATGAGCACAGATTCTTTCTCTATTTAAATACAACTCCCTCTAAAACAATCTATTCTATTAATACACACATACACTCACCAGTTGTTCCAATGATACATACATTTAAGTAAAGAGAGAACACTTTTATGAGTTAACACATAACAAAAGTTTGTCTATCAAGGTTAGTAGAGACTCAATCAAAAAACTTATTGTTTAATATCCACTCACAGAAAAATACATCATTTACACTGGTTAGAATTTTGCAATATTTCAGACATAATGATGCAAAAGTTTTATCAAACTGAAAATATATACACTGAAATAAACAAATTAAAATTTATTCAAGATCAGTATATTTTTTAAAAATTTTAACAAAAAATTATGTGTATGTTGGATTTGGTAATCTGTCAGTGTTTTTCAGCATTCAAAAGTTGAATTGAGAAAACCTTCCTTTTATTTTTAAGCTGTTTGGCAACATGTTGATCCAATGAATAAATATACAATATAAAGTTTTTCATTGATATGAACTTCTTGGCATTTCTTGTTAAAGGATTATGACAGATTTTTTTAGGTGGTACAATAGTTGAACTCAATGACAGGAAGATACAATCTGATGATTTTAATAAAAATGTATTGATGAAAGAAAAAAATTCCGTTATCTTCATTTCTTTTGTCATAAGAAGAGTCATTAAGACAAAGACTCAAATTTATGTTGTTCCATTAATAATAGATTATTAATAAAGTTGTAAATTGTCAAGAGAGTTTGGTTGAAAAGATTTTCTTAAGGGTTAGTGAGGTTCAATCTCCAGCATTGAATAGAACTGACTTAGAAGAATTGCTTAAAGAAAGACAATCAGATAGTTCATAACATTCCAAATGGTCACTGCTCCAACTTCTTTCAAGTAAAACTGTATTTTTATGAAATATCTGTGGAAAGAAAAAAAAGAAAAACAATTAATGGGTGAATGGCTTTCAGTAGCAATCAACATTGAATAAATATTGAATGTATTAATTAAAAAAGTACATAAACTTCGTTCTTTTAAAGTAATATAAGAATTCAGAAATTGTTTCAAGGGGAATAACTTAGAGTAACTAATTTGGAATCTCTTCTCTTGAAAATATGAATTCAAAGATTATTTTTCTGAAAAAAAAAAGAGGAATAAAAAATGCAAAATTCAACAGAAGTCATTTCTCACAAGAAACAGGCCTGATACAATAAAGAGAGAGCTATAAATAGATCTGTGAGACAGCCAGTGAGGATTAAACTCACTCTAGTAATGATGTACATTTATTTGATAAGTCGTCATTGTCAAGGCATGCCAACAGTATAGATTCTTAGACTCTCTCTTAACTCTAGACGGCACCCAATGTCCACACAGTTCTTTTTCACTCAAATTTATGATTAGACAGAGGGTTGTAAATGACCTCTAGAAGGAATGAAATATAGCAGTGATCACATTAAAAACACTGTGTAAATTTTGTGTTTTAAGATATAATTTAAACTACATAAATTATTTTTAGTCAGTATGAACAGATGAAAATTTGAATAAATTCTAAATTTAGGTGCTACTAACTGATAACTTGTTTTAATATAATTAGTAACACAGATTTCTTTTAGTTTTCAGTAATTATCTGTGTATAACATGCATCCCAAACTTTGAAATTCTAGAAAAAAAATTATTGTATATAATACACACTTACTTTTAGAATTAGTAACACCTAAATTTAGGATTTGTTTTTTGTACACAAAATCCATATTTAAAAAGAGGAGTAAATTACATGGTTATTGTCTTAATTAAATTAGACCATTTAATAAATTGTTTGTCTTGATTCATATACTTTCATCTTTTGTGTTAAAAAAAAGGAAAAAAACTCATATTCAAAAAGAAAATGAATCCCCCAAAAATGTATTTGACTACTAATTATATACACAAGTGAAAAAATCCTGTAAACAGTGACTTGACCCAAAAAGTAAGATTTTTAAAATAGGAATTATAATGTTACAAAAGTTGGGTCTAATAATGAACTATAAATTTGTAAGCTTTCTTTGTAAGAAAAACCTTTTTGAAAATCAATAATTTGAGACATAAAAATAAATATTCAGCAAAGTAGAGAAAAGAAGCAGTAAGAAATATCATTTTGCATCTATTTTATAACACCAAAAAGGGACAAATAGTAACTATTCACAAATGGTTTTTATATTATTGGTATAAATCTACTACAAACACACAGAAAAGTTTGTATTCATAAAATATATGTATAGAATGCATAAAAAAATAAAACGAAAGGAATGTTTACCATTTTGCAAGTTACAAAATGTGTTTTCATTTTTTATCTCAAGTTTTTTTATTTAGATGTCTAAATCATCATCAGGGTCTTCTTCATCAAAGTCATCAGCATCATCTGGTTCATAAAAAATCTGTCCTCCACCTCCTTCATTGCGAGTTTCAGCTTCTTGAGATCTGAAAAAAAAAAAAAAAAATAAAAAAGACTATGATTTTAGAACTAAAGAAAAAGAAAAGAACTTCAATTTCTTATGTAATCCTAACCTATAGAAGAAATAGAGATAATGCCCAATTAAAAATAAAACATCAGTTTATGTGATCAGAATTTGATCTTATTTGATTATATTAGTAATTTCCAAATTTTTCGCACACTTTAAAATAAACAAAATATTTCAGTATACTTTGTATATAAATTTAAAAATAAAAAATCGTATTTATACAATTTAGCTTATAAAAATAGAATTTAATTATTATTAGTAATTTCTGTACTTGAGCAGGCATTAAAAAAAAGTAAACAGGTTTAAACTATGAATGTCAAGTGGAAGGTTTTCACCCGAGATTCATAGCTCTCGCCATGAGCAGGTGATTTTTAAAGTTTCATATGTATTCAGATCCTTATTAAATCACAATATTTCATATCTAAAAACCTCAGGTTTGGTTTCTTTGTTTGCACATCAATCTTTGAGGATTATTAATGTCAAAGCTACCCTTGTAAAAGAACAGTAGTGGTACTATTTAACTCATAGCTGAGGTTAAAATCCTTAAAAATTTTGCTTAAGTATCATCACAGGTGTTATTTTATATGAAATACTGATAAGTACTACAATCATATATTTATTACCTTAAAATAGAGTTGCTGTTGTTGGTATTGAGGCAATTGTCATCTTGAACTCCACTAGCCAGTAACCCTATGACCTTATAGCACACAGGTGATTTAATGGGACATTTTTTTAGAAAAAATGTGTCAGTAAATTAAGTATAGCTATCAATGAGAAACGAGCATATTTCTTACATTTTCTATGTTACAATATACGAGACAAAGACTTTCCTCTTTAATGCATGAAAGTCTTTCATTGCATTTAAAGTTAGTAAGAAATGAAAAGACAATCCCAATTCACATAAAGTAGAAAACAGGGACAAAATAGTTAAAGCTTATCTTAGTAACAGGAGGAGAAATCTAAAAAGCATCAATAAATAATTCTGTGCTTGATTTTAGTACATGACCATGAGATATAGAAGTAAATAATATATCAAATGAATGTCATAAGAAATTTTTATAAAGTGTTGAAATATGAACTTGGGATCTCCACTCATATTTTTCACCAATGTTGGCCATGCTTGTCATTTTACTTGGGTCCTGTTACATACTGTTAGCTGATTTAGTGGGTGGTGAAATGAGACTTAAAATTTATCCATCAAGAAAAAATGCCATGACTCAGTTGCAAGCCTAAATTTATTCAATTCTGAATAAGGTTCAGGCAAGGTTTATGGCAGATAAAAGAGACTGAGATGTAACTTGCATGATTCTCTCAAACACTTAAAATTTAACTTTCAAATGGAAATCACTTTAGACAATATTGTTTAAATGTACATCAGCACCAGGTAACATGTTTTTAGCAGGTAATAAGATCTTAATCACAACATCTTAGAGAATATGAAAGGCATATTCCTTTAATCATATTGGTCATATCATATTGGTGAATCGATGACAAACCATTAGTCTACAATGCTGCAAATTGAAAATTGAAGACTTTTTTTTTCTTGTTTTATTAGTAAGTAAAGGAAGAAATATGCTCAAAATTACTTACAAGCTCTGAATTTTTATATGAGGAAGAACCTGTCGACTTCTGTCTGCTTTCTCTTTGTCTGTAAGGGTGAGGTTGAATGTAAGATTGGCTGTAGGATCAGGCTAAAATGAAAAAAAAAAAACAAAACAAGATGAACTAAAATTAGTTTGCCCTTTATTTTTTCTTACAAAAAAACACTTTATAAAAAAATGGTGAAACAAAAAAAATTAGCAAACAAATTAACAGATAATAAATGGTCATTTGTTTGAATTAGAAAATCAGTCTGAGGGGACATATTGATCCCCAGAGAGGTTTGACAATGGACCCCATTGCCCTGTATATACTTGTGAAATGAATGACATCTGATTTTTAGCCACAAAAAGAATGGAATGAACAATCTCTAATGTTTAGCTATGCTAGCCTACCAAAATATTTCTTCATCATCCAATGATATAATGAGTAAACATTCAAAAATGTATTTATACTTTTAAAACTACAGTAATACAATTAAAATCGATGTAATATTGTAAATAAACAATGCAGTCTAGACTTGATGTAGCTTACCATCCATGATAATGAAGTTTTTACTTAACTTAGATTATTATTTATAATATTTATACATATTATATATATATAGCTGTTATTAATTGTAAACAATATTAAGTAAAAACTTTATTATCTTAACTAATAGCCTTTGTTTAGGAAGGGGTCATGCAAGAACAATTTGGATCAAAGTTACAACAAAGTTAGGTCAAGAAACAAGGTAAGTGTCGATGTTTCAAAAACATACTGTGTGTAATAAATGACTCCTTGTATTTTAGATGAAAATTTGGTCTTAAAAAGTTGTTTATAAAATAAATACATTTATATTATATATAAAATATGTATATACAGATACTTGCTTTTGATCATAAGGTTGGAGGAAAGAGACAAGAGGATGACTAATTA
Organism: Sepioteuthis lessoniana; assembly: GCA_963585895.1. Taxonomy (NCBI): domain Eukaryota; kingdom Metazoa; phylum Mollusca; class Cephalopoda; order Myopsida; family Loliginidae; genus Sepioteuthis; species Sepioteuthis lessoniana. Next base: position 59,673,410 of record OY757910.1, on the reverse strand, counting down.
AGTTTTTAACATAGAGAAACTGATTAAAAGGAAGAAATTGTTTAAGAGGGCTGATTAGTTCTGACAAACTGATTCAGGGAAACGAGTTTGTAAGGATCCAACCCAGTTAATCAGACATAGAGTATAAACCTCCACACCTCCACCCAATCTCACCTGAGTTAATTGAGAAGAGGACAAGCTAGGTGACTGATCTTAAAATAAAATTGACTGAGAAAATTTGGAATATGAATGTTACTATTCTGCCCTTGGCCTGTGTTCCTTAATGGATTAAAGTTGTGAACTAAGAAATTTAGATCAGCTGACCTAGAACAAGTTGAGGAAAAAATATTATCTTCTGATGACTGAAAAAGTTTTGAATGGAAATAACAACATAGACAGTTACTAAGCTTTCATTCTAGTTTCTTTTTATTGTAATACTTAGACAGACATTCTCTGGCTATTAGTAAGCAGTGCAGAGTGGAGATAAAAGATAAACCTTAGGAGCAGCTTACTAATAGATATACAAAGATGGTAGAAGAGTTCAACAAAATGCAACAAAAAGGAGATGAAAGAGATACTGTGTATACTCAAGTATCATCTGATCTCATATAACAGGTGACCTCTTAAATTTGATCTCTAAAAGATGATTTTATCATATATACCATGTATCAGGTGAGTTCCATTTTTGGTAGGTTAGGCTAAGGATCATATATGCATTTACCAATCCCTCTGCACAAGCAGGATGTGACACAAGGTCAATTTTTAAGAGCAGAATAGCTGGTTTGAATTCAGAGTTTTCCTTCTCCTAGATTGGTTGCTATACCAAGGTTAAAGAGCCTACTCTCCTTTATTATTTACCCATAGATGGAAGAAGAATAGTTGGATGCATACCTTTACCAAGAGTATTAGCACTATGTGACATACAAACAGCCTCATCCAGGATTTGAACTTGGGTTGCAATGTCCATTTTCTATGACACCATGAAGCTCTTATATGTTTGTGGAAATATATTTTCTCTTCAACTTGGTTTTCACTAGTTTTTGAGGAATTTTAACAAAAGTATTCTACTACATCAGTATACAGACATTTGAAGAGATAACGAGAGGTGAGTCCTCTATTGGCAAGAAAAGTAATCTACTTACAGGCTAAATTAAAAAGCAGCAGTTAAAACACTATGGTAATGAAAGGTAATTTAATACTATACTAATTACAATACTTTCTTATCATCAACCAATTCAGAATTATCATATAATAGGACACAATAAATAAAACAATATCTGTAATAACATTATCTTTATTTTACATGAAACAGGATTATTTGTTAACTTTTGCAGCTGGAAATTGTAGGTGTACCAGTTAGACTAGGCTAAGCCATGGTTAAATATTTACAAACAATAAGTTTGTATCATGTGTATGGTGTGAACCCCTTATCATCATCATCATATCGCGCTAGTAGCACGGATATCCCTGACCCTCTCTCGCCACTCCTCCCTACGTAGGTCTTCAGGACAACATCCCGTATCCTCACATAGCTGCTGAAAGTATGTTTGTGCTGGTCGTCCGGTTTTTGTACGGCCATGTGTGGGGGTCCATAAGAGTACATCTCTTATGAGTTCGTCCCTGCTTCTCCAGCAGTGTCCTGCATGTCTGGTTCATCTAACTTGAATAGTTTTCGTGATAGGGGGCAGGTGGCCGTACAGTTGGTGTCTTGTGGGGTGTTGCCGCCAGGACTTGTTTAAGATTGCACGCAGCATTCTTGTGTAATTGCTGTCTAGCTTCTTCTCCAGCCGTTTTGTTAGCGTCCATGTAGTGCAGCCATATAGCAGTATCGATGTGACCGCTGCCTGGAAGAAACTGCGTTTCATTTTATCGGTTAGGTCTGATTTCCATATAATCGATAGTCTATTGATAGCTGTCCATGCTTTCGCTAATCTCGTTTCGATGTCCTTTTTGGTTGATTCGACGCTGCTTCCTAGGTAAGTGAATTTGTCTACTAGTTTTAGAGGGGTTCCTTCTAGAGTGGAGATGTCCCCTGTTTGATTATAGCACATATATTCTGTTTTGTGTGCATTAACATAGAGGCCTATGCTTGCTGCTGCTCGTTCCAAACTATGCAGTAGTGTTTCGGCTTGGTCAGGTGTATTTGCCAGTATCGCTGCGTAGTCGGCGTCGGTAATTGTTGTTGCGGGGTACCTTCTGCTTCTTTTCTTCGTCAGTTCGAAGCCATTCTCTTTGATTTTGTCAATTGATGTTCTAAGTACGTAGTCTATACAAATGATAAAGAGGTACGGAGCCAGCGTGTCCCCTTATATTAGGCTAAAATGTAGGTCTCAGAAAGTTACATGATATATGAGTATATACAGCAAGGTCAAAGAACAGCTAGTACTTGAAGCATTTTTGTCATAATTTTTATAAATTTCATTATTTAAAAAAATTGTTTTTCCCAATCATTTATCCATATTTTTTCTATAACAAATAAATAAAAGTCTAATCCATTAATATATGTACAATAATATAACAAAATTAAAATATCTAAACAAAGTGTATTAAAAAAATATCAAGACTGAAGCTATATTTACCAAGACAAAAATGAACATGAATGAAGCTAATTTTTTTCAAAATTGTCTCCTTCTTGCAATTAAACATACTTATTCCAGCAAGTTTTACATTGGTCAAAGCACCTCTAAAACTAATCTTTTGATATGGTGTGAAGTTGTACTATTTTTTCTAATGTTCTCCATGGCCTCAAAATCTTATTCTTGAGAGGAATTTTTAGTTTAGAAAGCAATAAAAAATTTGCACAATCCTGCAAATCAAAAAGTATTGAGAATTCGCATTGACTTATTTAGAGAGAAGTCTACATATCTTGATAAATTGCTTTATTGTATAGGTTTCTCAGCTGTGCACAAGAATTTAAAGATGCTGTCAAGAGGACTTACCAAGAATGATAGCCAATAGGGACTGATGGTGAGAGAGAATCAAAGGAATCTGTGCTGTCCGCTTTGTCTTGATGATGATGATATAAGATTTGGTCTTAATACTTTATGATCACACCTCGTAAGAATATTGTATATTCTACATGTAAATATAAGTAAGAATATATTCACCTGATTTTCATCTGTGACAGGCACTGTAGAAGGTTTTCGCTCCATAACATCTTTCAGTTCATAATTAGAACTTAATCGGAATTGTTCTTCCTAAATTCCAAATGAAAAGTTTAGTTAAAAAAAATGATACCTACATAGTAAAATAAACATGTTTTTGTTTACTTTATGAGTTGATTGACTATTTTAATTTGTTGAAATAAGAAAATGTTTAAAATTCCACATGTATGCATTTACCCAACTCCTCTGCTATAAGCAGGAGGTGACACAAGGTTAGTTTCTTAAGCAGGTACAGTGAGTCTGATTTCAGAGTTTTCCTTCTCCTATACTGGTTACCATATTAAGGTTAAAGAACCCAATCTGCCCTGCTATTTACCCATAGTAGACTTGGGAGTAATGGTATTAAAAGGGTACTCTACTTCCTCACATCTCCAGAAGAGGAAAGTTGTTGGCGACTATAGTCAAGGGTGACCAGAAGGCTCCCTTTTCAATAGCTACTATACTGAGATGTAGGGGAGGGCGCTAGTCCTTTCCCTGGATTGCTCCACTTTACCCTTGATACGTACCTTATATTGCTGAGTGTTAAGCAAGGAGGTATCAAGTACCATTTTTAAAGTCTTTGGTATAATGCGACCTGGGATTGAACCCAGGTCTCCCAGACCATTAGCGAACATTCTACCCGCTAAACCAATGAGCTGCATTAGGAACCTCACCATTAAATAAAGTTTAGGGTCATACCCAGGATATCTTGTCTTTTAGGTGATGGGGGGGGGTCTTACCCCACTGTTGAAGATACAGTCTGCATATTCTATGCCCTGACAACAAAGCAGGGTTTTTACTGGGTTATGGTTACATATGTCTAAACAGTGAGAAATAAACGGATAATAAATAAATATCTAATGATAAAAACAAATACATTTATGTACTTCATCTTGTCATTGTTTTTATTTCAGATAAATAGAATCTTAATTATTAGATGTGTGCAAAAGTTCCCAACACTTTCTTTTGAAGTTAAAAACTGAGTAAACAGCTGGAAATTTTTGCATAAACCTAATGCCACAACTGAAATACATTGTGTAATAAGTAAATAAATATTGTGTGCCTTCACCAGGGTACCTCAAATTTTAAACACTCACGGTTCGTAAAATTTTTCCTGTTGTTCTGTGGTGAAGTACAAGACAATTCACAAATGTGTTGGATGGGAAATTGTTCTGGAGAGTAATCACACTGGAAGCAATGTAGCCCAATTGTGAAAGTAGATGTTCACCAAGCAGATCATAATGGACAATAGATACAACCTGACCAACAGTTACACCTGAAATAACAAGAAATAAGATACAATTCACTAAGTTTGGTATTTATTTGTTATATTAATACTGGCAATATATTCTTATCTAGAAATGATTTCAGTGTAGCATTATAAACAAATGGAACCAAAAAAAAAAAAAACAGCTGCCACAAAGGAAAGACAAGTTGACAAAATTCAACACTCTTCTGTAAAAAATGATATGCTTGATCTAGCATTCCAGAACCAGATCACCAAGTGGTGATGGGGGTTAGAAGAGATCACCTACCTGGGACAGAGGTAGAGGTGTGGTGATCTGTGAACCCTATTATATATATATATATATATATCATGGAGTTCTGTGAATCCCATTATATATCATGGATTTCATGATTTGTTTTCTGTTTCTCTTTTGGTGGCTGGGGTATGAATGCACAAAAAAGAAGCCAAAGATCCAAGACTGCATGCTGTCTGTTAACTATTCCTATCTATTTCCTCAGATTGAACTGAGAATAAAACAACAAAAGGACCAAACACTAAATGTAGAGTTGTGCCATATTCTTTACTCCCCAGCTGACAAATAGCCTCATAGCAGTTACTGCTGATCACGCTATGGACATCCCTTTGCGGATAACACCACAGCCATTTATTTGCTGACTACACTATATCTGTATTACTTTACCCTTAGAAAAAGAGTGGCCAGTATTTGAAGTACCCAGGTGGCCTGAATTCTAACTGAGGAATATGCATTTCTACATCACATTGCCTACAAAATGTTTTAATCTGTTATTTAACAATCTGTAAAACTATTAAGTAACAGATGGCAACATTTTACATTTTCAGCAATTTTTCAGCCAGATGCTTTGTGGGTAGGACAGAATTCTTAGAGTTGAATGTAATAGAAGTGTACCTATCAGCCAAATGATTTTTACTTTAAACAAACTCTCGGAGAAATACTAGTCTATGCTAGGTAAAAGATTAAGATTTGGATTAAAGCTGAGTGATATCTGTCTTATAAATTTTGTGGTCAAATAAAAATTTACACAAACAGCTTCAAATTAATTACAATAAAAGATAAATCTTCATAAGAGAAAAAAGATTTACTGATTAGATTAGATATTAGGAAATTAATACAAAAAAATTTCAATTTTATTGATCATTGGCAAAAATTCACATGATTAGATGATCCTAGAAGTTAGAAATGAGTTAGTCAGTTAGTAAGAAATGCTTGATATGAGTGGTTGAAATACTCCATCTCTACTCTTTTCACTGATTCCCTGTTTAGTTGAATGGGTGATAGGAATTTGAAAAGTCTCCCAGTATTAAAAGTAATATGTGCACATGAAAATATGGCCACATTGTTATTCATCATTCCAGCAGAGATGAACTTTGAACAAGAGGAGATGACAAGAGAAGGCAATGAACAAGAACAAGGTATCTGAAAAGAAGAATGAAATGAAGTGGGTGCTGGCCAATCATTTGAGTAAAGGGCAATGTAACATTTCAAATCAAAGTGAATAAGTTCCTAGCAGTCACTTTTGAAAGCTTGTAAAATTTAAAGAGTAAGTTTTCTGAATGCTAAGTAAAAAAAATTAGTTGTGAAAAAAATGTTTTCCTATACAAGACCCAGGTAATTCAAATTTGCAGATTGCTGTTGCCATACAGTCAAAATCAATGTTTTTAAATTAAATTAAAACTAAATTTTCCAAATGCCATCTAAAAGAGAAGGAACTTTGTGACTAACCCAATAAAACTTGGATGTCAAATCAAAATCATTTTAATTTTCTGTGTCTCATTATAAAATCTACCTTTACCTGAAATAATACTTGAAAGTAAAGTCTTACCTGAAAATGGTGGCGTATAAGTGTCGACAAGTCTTTGAAGTAAACGACATGTGTAAGATGGAGATCGATGGATTAACAAATTTGTAAGAGAACAAAGCATAACAGCAACCTGTTGACCTTGTGAGCAAGAATTACTTAAGGCAGGATGTTTCTGAAGATAGTGAATAAAGTCTGTAGATTTAATTGAAAGATGTCCATTATCCAACCAACCCAATGGGTCAGAACTGAAATCATGGAATGTGCAACTGTGGAGACGAAATTTAAACAAAAATTAATATATCATAAATCATAAAATTGTTTATATTCAAAGAGAATATATTAAATTTAAATTCAAGCTCTAATGAGAAAGTAAAGTTTCCTAAAATATCTAAAATACAGTCAAGTTGATTTCTAAGAATAGTCATATACAATGCATTTAAGATACACTGAAACAATTTTTGAAGAAAGAAAAGGTTGGAGAAAAGCTTCCAACACCATTGCTGACAGACTGATACATAGAAAAGAAAAGGTGTTAAAAGATGATGAGAGTAAAATATATACCATCCTGTCTCAATTCCCTATAATTAAGCTGTGCTTTTCAGCTTGGACTGAGAGTGAGATAGATTGAGTTAAGATGCAGTAGCGGACAAATCAATGATTCAAAGGGCAACTAGCTAGTTGGGACTGTGGTCAGTGACACCAAGAGAAAATGTTGTCAGTAGAGGAAATTCTAAATGCTATGATATCTATGGAAAAATGTTGGCAGCAGGAAAGTACAACTCAAAAGAAACTATGACTAATGTGAATAAACATTTTAGAAGTTGAAAACAGCTGTTTTCACTTTCTTCTTTATAGTTGCAATAATGTGATGTTTCTTCTTGGTGATACTGCCTCATACTTTGCAGTTTTTATCAGCACAGTCAAATCATCTTTTTAAAGATCAATAGAATGTTGGGGAAAACCAGTATATATACAAGTATTTACTGTCATGGGCAGGATGAAACGAGGTCAATTTTTTAAGCAGAGGAAAGAAGATTTAAATTCAGTTTTCCTTCTCTGAAAGTAGTTGCCTAACCAAGGCTAAAAAAACCCAAGTCTGTCCTACGATTTACAAATAGCTTGGGAGGGGAAAGATAGATTCATGCCTTTTGCAAGGGCATTAGCATAAGATAAAACACAATCAGCATTGTTCAGGATTTGAACTAGGGTCACCAATTCCATTTCTTATGATGATAACCATTATGCTAACTACATAAAGTAACAAGAAACTATCATTAGGTGTTGAGGGGAGTGTATACAGCACATAATTTACTTGAAAAGTATCATAAGTCAAAGATACTTTGATAAGTGAATTTAAACAAATAAAATAGTTTGTTAAAAACGCTAGAAACTTATGCATCAACCTAATAATTATTGGTCTCTTTTATTTGAATTTAACTAGAATTGTTTTTTTACATATCACTTATATCAATAAAATCATGTCAACAATGATTTGAATTTATGTTTATAAATGACAATTTGTAAACTAAAATACAATTCAGTAAGATTAGGGGGTATTCTCATGGTGTAATTGTTAAAAGACAGGACAGTGGAATCGTAGTACATTAGTTTGAACTCCAGTTGCACTATTACGTTCACTTTCAGACAAATACCCTTGGGAAAGATATGAACCCTTTTATCCTCCCAGCTATGGGTTAAATAGTACCACTGCTGTTCTTCTACAAGGGTGGCTTTGGCATAAAATAACCAGTGAAGGTTGATATGCCATTAAACAAAGAAACCAAACCAATCAATAAGATTAGTTGACATAAACTTATCTTAAAATGTATATTGAAATAATTATATAGTAGAAATATATACATACATATATTATATAGAGAAATTACTCTGCTGATTATATATATATATATATATATATATATATATATATATACATACATACGTACGTACGAGGTGCATATGATAAGTTTCCAGACTTTTTTCGTATGGGCATTTAAAATTGTCATAGACACTTGAAAATTCAGTATGTTATTGCTATACATCTTATGAGATGACTGACCAATTTTTATGATTTCACGTTCAAATAAACAGCTACAGCAGCAATTGAAATACACCCTAAGAAAGCCTGATTGTCATAGCTGGTGAATTTCAAAAATGCAATCTGACACTTTAGAAGAACGATATGCAATAAAATTCTGTTTTAAACTTGGAACAAAATGCCACAGAAACGTATGGAATGCTTCAGACTGCTTTTTGACCATCTTGCATTAATCGAGCATCAGTTTTTGAGTGGCATAAGAGATTCAAGGAAGGCAGGGAGTCTGTGAGGGATGATGAGAGGTGTGGGAGGAGTAAGGAAGTCAATACACCAGAGTTGATTGGCCAAAGGGTTAGGGTTAGGGTTACTATGTTGAGGTTTTAAGGAAGTTCAGGAAGAGATTCCATCGGAAGAGGCCAGCACTCTTCAAATTAGGTCAATGGAATTTCCACCAGGACAATGCACCAGTCCACAACTCCATCCTTGTCACAGACTATTTGACCAAGATGGGCATCAAGACAGTTCCTCAGCCTCCCTGTAGTCCAGACCTTGCTCCCTGTGACTTTTAGTTATTCCCTAAGCTCAGAGGCTGTTGTTATGAGACAATTGAAGAAATGAAAGAGGCTGTGACAAAGGTCATTGACATGTTCACACAAGAGGACTTCCATGGAGCCTTCCAGAAGTTGTTGGAATGGTACAACAAGTGCATTGCAGCCGGGGGAGATTACTTCGAAGGGGACAAGAGTTTCATGTGTGTACTATCAATAAAAGTGCCCATATGAAAAAAGTCTGGAAACTTATCGTATGCACCTCGTGTGTATATATATATATATATATATATATATATATATATATATATTTTGCACATCATGAAGCTGAAAAAATATTTTTCTCTTTGTTTTATTCTATTATCTTAGTTACAATAAACTTGAAGGTTAAAAAAAAATGCTCCCATATGTATTACAAAGATGAGAACAGCCCAGTTGACTGAAGCTGTAGAATACACTGACTACATCTCTGCAGAAGAGTAAGACTCCCCACTCCAATGAGTATCCGGGATATAACATTAAACAGCATCTGATGGTGAGGTTTGGGGAATGTGGAGTACCTCTTCATTGCTATCACTTCCAGGTCCACACTGACCCATTGTGGTAATTACTTGTTAGGGTCCCACGTAGAACTGTTTAATCATTTACTATATTTGAAAGTATTTAACTGTGCAAACAAATGATTAATATTAAATTGAATTATTAGTATTAGATAGCAATACTTGAAACTATTAATTGTGTGCAAATAGAACTATTAGTGTTAGATAGCAATACTTGAAACCATTTAACTGTGAGTAAACAAGTGAGCTCTGGCTCATTTAAAAAATGTAATCAACGAACTATTCACGAAAATCATATGTATAAACCGGATTTGGCATTAAACAACCAACAAAAGTTGAGATACCATTAAACCAAATAACCTAACAAAAATCAGAATCACTTAATCTCACACTTATACATCCAACAAAGTTGTGGACTTATCAGGTTTAACAGAAAAAGTTAGATTGATTGATTTTAACTGTGTTAACCTGTCTAGAGTTATTTTATGCCAAAACATGAGGGAATTGTGTTCATTGTAAGTTCATATTTAGATTTTTTGTGTAGTTGTTTCTTAAGAGTTCCTTTTTGCACATGTTTATGAGATATCAACCCACAGATAAAACTCTAACAAGTATTACCACCCTAGATTAAAGTGGACTTAGGAGTAATAGCAATGAAGGAGTACCCTCCCCAGTGGAGCCTTACAGTCAGATGCAGTAGTGTTATACCCTAAATACAGAAAATATTTAGAGAATACTAAATAATAATACCCTGCTTATAATACTCTTAAAACTATTTGTTGTGTAGGGATTACACCCCTGGCCTGATAAATAGTTCTGCTGTTTGGTACTGGATGATAGAAGGAGTTATTACCTCCCATGTCAGCCAAACAATACAGCTAATAGCCACTAGGTGATATGGTTAAGGTAACATATAATGAGAGAACACTTAAGTCAAATTATTTTTTGACCTCAACAATACCTTGACATAGACACTCTGTCCACACAGACAGTGTAGCTTTGCACAATAGCATGTCTTAAACATAAGTCTTCATTTAACACTTCCATTCTCTATCATATATACATATATAATTAAGGACTACATAACTTATATAAAAGATTCTATCAACCTCATGAGGACATTTCTCCACATAACATCTTTATGTACTTCTTTTAGTATTTCAGGTCCTTTTTGTATTCATATTATTAAGTTTGCTAAGGCAATAAAATATTCTTGTTAATTCATTGTGAGTTATTCTGCATGAGAAACTATTAAACCATAATAAATTTCCTTTGTTATAAGTGTCCACATTGTTTTCCCTATATTCTAATAATGTTAGCAGTGAGTTATGGTATCCAGATACAACAGAAGTATAAGACAACATTCAGTTGTAGATATCACAGCTTCCTCAGCAGTTGTAATGAATCTAATAATGTAAAATTTCTAAAATAAATACTACTAAAAGATGGCATTATAGACACTCTCCAAAATAATTGAATATCATGTTCACATACATATCACATAGAGATTTTATATATATATATATATATATATATATATAAAAACTTAGTGAGATTTCATCAGCACTGGACAGTAGCTATTAGAGGAGATACAAATCCTTTCCCTTCTGTTGAGGTTATAAAAAACAATATCATATATTTCAAAATGATTGCTAGTACAATATTTTCAGATTTATTGATTTTAATGGCATGCCACCTCATGGAGGGCTATTTTATGCTGAGAGGTTAGGAAGTTGCATTCATTGTATGTCCAAATTTACATTTTTTTTGCATAGTTGTTATTTAAAAATTTTTGCACACAGTACAGATGAATACAAATAATTTTTAAGCAGATTCATTTGACCCATAGATGGGACCCTAACAGGTGCTACTACTTCAATCAGAATGGACCTAGGAGTAAAGGCAGTGATGGCACACTCCACACTCTCCAGATCTTCAGAACTGGAGCCTCACTATAAGATGCAGAGGATAGAGTCAGTATATTCTAAGACCTGCAGAGGGGTTTAAATATTTTCAGTGAAACAGCACTAATTTATATAGTAATTGTATGCTAACATATAAGAAACTATATTTTACATTCATGCATATTCTCATATTTATTCTGATTTCTAACATATTTTGCTGTCTTTTCACAGGTTCACGCTTTTTTTATCCATCATAAGTGTTTGCAGCACAATCAAAAATAACCTATAAAGCTTCTGGTTTAGTTTCTTTGTTTTAATTGCATATCAACCTGTGTTGGTTATTAAATGCCAAAGCAATACTTGTAGGACAGTAATGACACTATTTATCCCGCAAATGGGTGGGATCAGGGAGTTCATACTTTTCCCAAAGATGTTAGTTTGAAAGTGAACATAATAGTGCCCCTGGAGTTTGAACTCACTAACTGCAATGTCACAGTCTTGCATGTTAGCCACTACATCATGGGGATTCTCCATCAAATTTCTATCTCTGTTCTGTTATAATGGCTCTGTATAGCACTGTATTGTTTCATGCTGCATTTTTTAGAAATGTATCTAAAATGCCTTCAACTGTAGCTTAACTTTAGTAATGACTACTGCCCACATTTCAAGATCATCTGGTTTCTCATAGTAGTTCCTAAGCAAAAATTAGAATAATGATAGTGTGGTACTATGCAGAATAGTTTGAAAGGAATTTGTTCCTTTTTTTTTAACCATCTTCAGTAGTGGATAAAAAAAAAACAGAAAAAAACAAACCATTTTTTGTTATTGTCACAACTTAAACACATATAATGTAATGATTTTCGTTCATTATTGTCATCAAAGTTTCTTGATTTAAAGTGAAAAATTATAATCTTCTAAAAAGAAAATTTCCAGAAATACTAAGTGTAGTGAAATTGAAAGGCAGAACCTACAGATTGCTGTCTCCGATGAGCCAACTGGGGTTCATTGTTCAAAGAGACAGTGAGTGGCGTGCTGTGTATGTAGGGAGAACAGCCAACGTTTACGTAAACTCAGCAATCATCCACGGCTGAATAAAAAACAGGTGGTGCACAAGAGAGATGAAATGTGACAACGAAGCTGTGTGAATTGAATTCCTTTCATAACAACACCGAAAGAAACAAGAAGTGATGAGCAAAATGGCCTACCTCAAAGTTTGAAAATGGTGCAAATGTGTCTTGCGTGTAGAGTACTGGAAGTATAGAAAAATGGAAGGGTGAGCGTTGTTGGGAGTGCAATTTGTAGGTCATGCATCTCGTCTCTGGTGGGATGGGGTTTGCAACATATGCAAATTTTGGTCAGCCAAAACTGGTATAAAAGAAGTATTGTGGGGAGGGGGCATTTTGTTGCCTGGCAGCAGAATTGTGCAAACCATTGTATTGACACAGCAAGTGAGAGTAAGAGTGAGAGAAAGAAACAGAGAGAGACCAGACTGGTGGCGATCAATTAAAAGACTTCACTAAGAAAAAGGAAATTTGAGATTTTTCTTTTTCTTAATCGGATATCCTAATTTGTGATTAGTCCTTTGCTAATGGCTTTTAAGCAGTAGTCTGAGTTTTAAAAAAGAGAAATCGACAACAATAATCAAGGAAAATAATCACTTCCTATATGTGTCAAAGCCATTGAAGTTTCATTAAAATTCATGGTAACAATAAAAAATGGTTCAGTTTTTTCACAGTCTTTTTGTTTTAATATTGTATATTAAATCAGAAAAGAAGTGAAAGATAATGACTCTTTTAACTTTAAGATTTGTGAGATAGCAAAAAAAAAAGAAGAAACAGAAAGTATCTGAGCACTTACCTTGAAAGAATTTCTTCAGACAAAATATTTTTGAAAGTTTTAGGGGAAATATCAAAACACAGCAAATGTATCTGGTCAAACCTTCACAAAAAAAAAAAAAAAAAAAAAAAAAATGCAAAAAGTTTGTAAATGTTTTTCTGCAGCAGGATTTTCCAGCCTCTGCACACTGATACAAATATTAAGTTAAGAATTAACAAAAAGTCAAAAGGAAAAGTAAAATATTGAAAAATCAGTAAAAAGATGGCTGCATCATTTCTTGTGTCATTTAATCCACAATTCACTTTTTATATTATATATTATAAATGAATATACACAGATATATGGCTCATTTAGTCATCAAGAGTACAGTAGCCTCAACTACAGACTGGACATTGCCAAGCATTTTTCCCGACAAGAATCATAGATTAATTACTAACTGGCAGAGAATTCTTACACATGTGACTTTTAAGTCCAGTGGGTTACAAATAAATTTTTTGGCATAAATTGCAAACATATGATGGAGAAGCTGCCTCCCATCACTATCAACACTGAAGCCCAGCTGTGTGACCAACAACAAAAGGTCAATTAAAAGAACTTTTGTTGTAGGTGTGAGAGATGGTCACATTTTTTTTTCAAAAGGAACAGTTAGTTACCAGGAAAGTGACAAGTAATGAAAAATTTTGAGATGAAGCAAAACTGCTCTCCCAACTGGGAGGTGAGCTACAATTTGTCAAAGAATACATCTTTCATTGATTGACTTGAAAATACCACTTCACATTTTCCTGTTTTTGAGACTAGTCCAGAAGGAAATTGTAACATTGGCAATAAAGTGAGTGAGATTTTTTTGTGACTTTGTATCTGACTTTCCTTTTCTGATATGAACATGTTATCATTTATCATATGTCTTTGTGCATATCTGTCAACTTTCTTTGAGATGCTTGCAATGCTACAATCTTGCTGTTAATTACATTGGGTTAGGGTTAGGACAATGTTCAGGGTGCAAGTTCAAGCAATTACAAATTCATAAGCAGAGACCCTTTAGAATGTGTTTTTAACATCCATGTATCTTAATGATACATTTTTCACATCTTGCATATCCACTTTTGAAGCCCAATAGTGATGTGGCTTTTGATGACACATACAAATCAATTACAATCGTGGCACAGGACTTATAAATTCACTTCTTTTCATCTGATTGAAATATGTATATATACATACACACACGAGTACATTTATAAAGGTATTTGTATATGCTAGAGTGAGTAAAAAATTTTGCATTATTTTGGTACATTTTAGTTTCTGGCTTCTATATTACATGACCAAAGCAGTTCAAAACATGGAAGGGACTTGTGGTAGTCGGTATACTCACACATACTGCATTGTTTCATTTCAAAGTTGCACAGATGTGTTGCTGGCAAGTATTTCCCTGACTCTCTCTCGCCATTTGTTCCTATCATCCATCACTTCCAGCAGGTCTTCTAGACTACATACTGTGTCCATACAGAGTTGTTGCAGATAAGTTCTTGTTGGTCTGCCAACACTTGCACGTCTGTGTGAAAGGGTCCATAGAAGAACATTGCTTATGAGTTTGTCCTTACTTCTCCAGCAGTGTCCCACATGTCTCATTCATCTTATTTGGATTGTTTTAAAGATGGGAGGTAGGTGGTCGTACAACTACTGTTTCATGGGATGTTGCTTCTAGGATTTGTTCAATATAGCTTGTAGCATTCTTGTGCAGTTCCTGTCAAGCTTTTTCTCGATACGCTTTGTTAGCGTTCATGTGGTGCATCCATATAGTAGAATTGACACAACTGCTGCTTGGAAGAAATTATGTTTAATTTTATTGGATAAGTCTGTCTCCCATATGATCGATAACCAATCAGTAAATGCCATCGCATATTGATGTCATTTTCAGTAGATAAGATACTGCTTCCAAGGTACATGAACTTGTCCACTGACTTCAGAGAACCACCATTTAGAGTGGCGATGTCTCCTTTTTGATTAAAACACGTACTCTGTTTTGTCTGCATTCACATGGAGGCCAATGCTACCTGTTGCCTGCTCCAGACCATACAGCAGAGATTATGGACAAAAGACTGCATCCTCTTTTTCCCAAAGAAAGGTGACCTAAGATTTGCTGAGGACTGCTGAAGTATAACCCTTACTTTAATAGCAGCTAAGATTTATAATACTCTGCTTTTCAATCACATTGAACCAGAAATTGAGAAAATTCTTAGGAAGAATCAAAATAGTTTTTTGAAGAAACTGATCCACAACATCACAGATTCTGACAATCAGTCAAATCTTAGGAGCTTGTGTAAAAAAACCCTGAGGTGACATTATTTATAGATTTCTCCACAGCATTTGACTCCATACACAGAGGAAAGATGGAGTAAATACTTCAAGCATATAGTCTCCCCAAAGAAACTGTCACAGCCGTAATGGTGTTCTATAAAAACATGAAGTAAAAAGTTTGCTCATAAGAGGGAGACACAAATTTCTTTGACATTGTTGCTGGTGTTCTGTAAGGGACTACATTAGCCCCATATCTGTTCATAACCTGACAAGACTATGTACTTCGAACGTTGATATATCTAATGCAAGAAAATGGCTTTACCCTAAAAAAGGCAAGAAGCAGACAATATCCCACTGAAACTATTACAGATGCAGACTATGCAGATGACATAGCACTTCTTGCAAATATAGATGAATGTATAGTGTGGTCTAATTTGGAAACTTATGTTTTATGAGTTTAAACTGAGACATAAGATAACAGAGACAGCCAAAAACATTTGTTATCTGAAAGGTGAAGATACAGTTGATCACAGTACACAAACTAGATGGTTAAAAAAAATTTGCTTGGGTTGCAAGAATCTTCATGATCAGGTAAGCCTAAAACCAAGAGTGTACTCCAAGCCATTGAGGTAAATCTGGTGAGTGGCATATAGAGAATCACAAGCCAGCTTAGCATCTCACAGTCCAGTGTGGTACATCACCTTGCCAAAAGCATCCTTAGCTACTGAATTATGCCTCACATTGCCAAAATATTGCAATATTTTCACACACCCTAGTATTCTTATAAATAGATATAAAATATATATTTTCATGAACATATTTGTATATATCATTGATAATTGAGAAGAGTCCTAAACATACCAGGAATTGTTGGATTGTACCTCTGAGGAAGACCAAAGAATGGACAGGTAAAAAGTGTGGTAACAAAAAATGAGAGCAACTCTTGGAATGATAGTGAATAGTTCATTTCAAATTTGCAGGATTAAATCAAAATAAAAAATTCCATTTTACAAAGAATTCTTTATTTCTTTACTATTATTGTGTGTACATAATGAATAAAATGACAAGTGTTAACAATAATTCCATATTCACACTTTTATTACATAATCATTGAAGATTTCAAAAGCCTACCTGCTTAATAAAGATTTGAGGTAACATATTGCTAAAGGGTAACCTGATTGTTCAATTGTATCTGGAAAAAAAATGTAAAACATTATAAGTGGAAAATTTGCAATACAATTTTAGTCAACAAAATAAATCCTCAAAGCTTGAAAGACACAAATTTCAAAGCATCAGAATTAAACTGATTCTGTTACTTCTGTTGGCATATAAAATGGTTATTAAAGGACATATATAATTGAAACAACTTTGATTCTTTGGCAGAGTTAGGTTAACCCTAACCACAAACAATTTGACTCCCCCACTTCATCAAATACATTCTCCCACCATATTCTTCTTTTTCCCACAAACTCTTACTAAAATATAAATCTGGTATCATTGATTGGAGTCTGTATATAGTCAGCTAGGTATTTCAATAAAAATTATATCCTTTGAAGTACAAGTAGCATAGAGTTTGTTCCTCACAAACAATATATTAATCAATTAAACAATGGTAATCCTAGTTAAACTAGCTTAATCATGCTATTCTCCCTCCAGCTATGAGTAAATGGTAGAGCAGACTAGGCTCTTTATCCTTGGTATGACAACCAATCTAGGAGAGGAAAAACTCTAAATTCAGAACAGTTGTACTCCACTTAAAAAAAAATTGACTTTGTGTTGCATCAGACTCATGGCAGAGGGGTTGGGTAAATATATACCTAAACCAGGTTAATCTAAACTTAGCATAGTCACATGATCAAAATGACATATATAAAAATATTCCTGAGGTTATTACTGGTTTCTTGCGTCGATAAGAATCTTAAAATTGAGGTGTTGGATCATTGACAGATTGGATTAAAAAGAGAAAATAACTGGGGTTAGACAAAAAATCTAAGAGTAGAAAAAACTATTGTGTGTCCAGAATTATTTCATGGGATTGAGAATTTAAAAAAAAGGTGTCAAAGAATGTTTTTGATTGTGCAAGTTAAGTGTCTGTAACCAAAACTAGATCACTATTGATGTCACAATTTCCATAGTTATTTATATTATATTCTCTATGATTATTAAAATATCGTGATTTAATCCTAATTAGCTTCTTATTTATGTCTCCATTAAAGGCTAGTATTGTTAAATTTTCCAAGAAAAGCCCATGTTATTAATGCACTTAAATTCCTGCCATTTGTGTTATATATAGCTAAGAAATAAAGCTTTCAAAAGTATATGGTGTGGATAATTTGCATACTGTTTTTAACAAAATCGCATTTAATAAAAAATTTACTCGGTGTTACTGATTTCTAAAATTATTGTTTTAGTCTAAAACGTATTAAATGCAATCATCTATATAATTTTATGTGGCGGTCATTTAAAACAAAAGTGATATTTTTATATATATATATAAATCAGAATGGTCTTTCTGATTTATACTGAAACTTCGACACTTGAATGTATGACGTATAAATATCTCTTTAATACTAATACAGCAAATCCCCCAAAAAGTAAAGTGAGCTCAAGTGTGCTTATAAAGTCCCTTTTGTTAGAATTAAACACATATTTTCGCTAATAATTTTGCTTGCTTTCCATACCTCTACTTGGGAAATCTCAAATTTGAAATTAACTGATTTTTATGGGATTTAATACGGGTGGGGAACCGGTCTACTATATATATGGCAAAATTTATGACATTACATGATATACGCATATCATGTAAACATGAGTCTAAGGAATCTTATTGAAATCTGACTGACATGTACTGCTATTTCATCTTTACAGAATTTTCAGGCAACTTTCCCTTCTAATAAGGGAATGTTATCGGTAAGTCAATGTACAACAAAAATCGTACAGATAGGCTAATAGATTAATCCCAAAGAAAAACAAAGACATAACTCGTGTACGTAAATAAAATTGAGTTTCGTCATTTGTTCAGCAGAAAGAACCTCCGTCTATAAAAAAAATCAATTCATTTCAAATTTGACAAATTTACAAAGTAAAGGAAGTTCTTTTCAATGAAAAGCAAGCAAAATTATTCGAACATTTAAAAAGAAGTAACGAGTTTGAACTATATGAGATCACTTGAACCAAAAAGTAGATTGCGAAGTTAAGAATTTTATATTTTACTTTGAAGCCACACGAGTTGGAATAAAAAAAATCAGAATTGAAGATTAAATATTAAACATAAGCACAACGTGCATGTGATCATTGTAAGCAGTTTCTATGTTACAAATGGTCTATAATATTTGCTATATACAGCAACCCACTATAAACAAAAATTTCAAAAGACATTTTTTAGAAACTAGAATTCTGAACAATAATAGTCATAAGAAAAAAAGTTTTTTCTTGCTTTTAAAATAATTCAAATAATTAAAAGATGTGTTCAACAGTAATGGACTATCAACAAGCATAAATTAATAAACAAGCAATATGGTTAGCGAAAATAAAATATCCGATTTTACCCTTAATAAGAACAATTTTAGATTGTTCTTTCCCATTTAAAATATTTTCTAGCATGACGACAAGGTACTTGTCCAATAAATCTTAAGGCAACAGAGTGGTTCCCCCTTATGAATAAAAAAAAAAAAAGGGTTAAGCAAAGCTAGGAAAAGTTTTTTCTCTTTCCACTCAGTTGTATGTTGTTTCGTATCACTTTTTTAAACGTCAACTGTCTCCATTAAAGATTTTGTAATTGTGGTTTTATTAATACTAAAATTAGTAAGTACGTTTGATAATAAAAGTAAAATATGATTCAATAACTGACGCCCTTAAATGATAGTTTAAAATATTTTTTATTTAAATAAATTATACCAAGAGCCCCTTTTAGTCTTTTATTCAACGTTATAGTTTTTTCTGGTGTATACATGTTAAGAGCAAAATTGTAAAGCTTTTTAAAAACATATTTATGTTAATAGTTTCTTTTTAAAAATCTTGTTGTTATAGTTAAGAATTTAGTCATGTTCTGCAATGCCATTGTGATATTAATAATTGAGTAGAAAAATAATTTCCAGTAATGCATTTTACACGTTTAATTTGCTTGGATGTTTTATTTAGTACGTTCTGAGAGTGATAAAAAAAACCTCTTTCATAATTTTATCATTGAAATATTCTCTCAAGAAATCCAAACTGCTCTGTTCCAGTAACAATTAAATTACGTGCCGCAGTTCAGTGGTACACATATCAGGATGTGTAACTTAGATAAGGCACACTGGTATATTACAAAAATTATCCAGTGTCACATTTTTTTAAAACACGGAGACTAAAGATTAATACCATAATTACTGGAACGACCATTTACATTGACCATAACTATGTTAAAAAGTTCATTAAGTTGTCAATTAAAACTAAAATTAGACTTAGAAATTATGAATTATTTCTTTTAATAAAACTGCTATCAGCCTACATGATAACGGAGTTTTTGAATGTAGTTTAATTATCTTATTCATTTAAAGAGAAATAAATAAATAAAATAATAAACATGAATAATATCCACTTTGTTACGTTCCGTTTTAATTTTAATTCCTATTTTACCCGTAACCTAATGAACCGGAAGCTAATGGCGCGCTCTGCGAATGTTTTGTTTACGACTTGTGTCCGGCTCTTAGTAACGTTTTGCGTTTTATGAATGAAAAGTAATCAGTATTTGTAAGTTTCTACTTTTAAATATTTTTATACGTATTCCGATGTAGCCAATTTTTACTTCTATTGTTGTACGTATTTTGGAATATAATATAAATTGGAATTAGCGTAAACCCGGCATCTAGAACTAGAAAATGCATCACCATTATACATCCTCATTTTTTCATTTACTTTTCAAAGTTAGATTTTACCTTTATATATATTTATATATATATAATTTTGAGAATTAGATTAAAAATAATAAATTAACTGGAATTTATTAAAATGGGATCTGTGATATCTTGATACCTAAATTTTTGTAATAAAGTTCCAAAAATGAAACCACAATTAAATTTTATTTTACCTTTACGTCTTTATTGCAAATAGTGTTTGTTTAAATGTCTTTTTGAATATATAATTTCAAAGGTTTTTTTTATCTTTTAAAAATGCTTTCCTTTTATTTGTGTTTATGGTTTAGCAATCTGAATAATCGCATGAAATCTATCATCTAAATGCCCAAAAATTTGTCAAAATCTACGTTCAATCAATATGACTATAAAAGAAACAAATTGTTTAATCAACTCTTCACATCTTGAAATTTATTTTAATTGTATTTATTCATTTTTAAAAATAATCATGGAGATTTTTTTATCACCATCTCTTAATGTTTTTTTTAAGTAGCTATGTTTATTTTCGTAGTAAAAGTTTGGTTGATAGTGTGCACGTGGAGAGGTAACGACATGCTTTTTTGTTGCTTTCAACTTAGGTGGTATTCGTAATAATAATAG